>JAJGQC010000274.1:0-25000 GCA_021014325.1 Plazaster borealis
ATTATTGGTATACTGTAATTCAGCTATTTTCAATGAAAACCTTCAAACGTTGGCCAAGCAGTAAAGGCCGACAGTTTTACGCGTAACCGTGACACTGGTGTCTTTGTTACACCGTGACTCAAAGAGTCCTGTCTCTCTTATTATGCATCAGAAATGTCTGAATCTAGCAAAGTGCATAGTAATACATGCTACATACATGTACATGTAGCAGGTATGCATTTTGCTCGATTTATACATTAAACGTATGAGCTATCCCCACCATATGAACATGCAAAGAATATAGAAAGTAAATTACATTTTGAGAAATAACACCATGTCCTGCTTTGGCCCCCTACTTTATGGAAAAACCCATATGTTGGGTCACATCAAGTGTGGATACTGGTCTTTGACAATTACCAATGTACAATTGCTTTAACATAATTGCATATGGGATGTCCAGTCCATTCTGCACTGGATCAGTGGCCTGAGTCTTATTTAGCATTGGGTCAGTAACCTCACAACCAAACAGGTACTACAGTGGACACACTCTAAAAGCTTTTCACTTTTAGACCTCCTCAAAGTTCAGCAATTATAGAAAGAGAAAGGAATGCTTTTGGTCTTGAAGAAAAATAATTCTGGTCCAGTGACAGTTCTGAGCTAGAAGACCTGTGGTCTGGTGTAAGCTTAGTCTGGTGGAGATTTTCTTGAAATTCGAGCCCTCGATGTTTATTAAAGTTGACAACAAATTTACTATGTATTTACATGTATGGCACGTCGTGGCCAAGTGGTCAAGCACACTGAACTCAAGCTCTGGTGTTTCTGATCAGCAGTGTGTGGGTTCGAGTCCCGGTCTTGACACTTATGTCCTTTTAAAGCAAGGCACTCAGCCATTATTGCTTTGTTCTTTGGATTGGACGTATGTATGTTGTGTAATGCATGTAAAAGAACCCAGTTACACTTATCACTAAAGGAAGGGGTTTTCACTGGTGTTTCTGGCAGTGGCTGCCGAGTGCGTCTCATAATTCATAAACTACAAAACCTTTCTTTAAAAAAGTGTTTCTCTTTGTTGAAGTGCCTTGAGCACCTTATTGGTGGATACATACGCTAAATGACTTATAACACTCCAATATTATTATTATTATTATAATTCAGGGTAGCATAGAGGATCTCCTGAAGGTAGAGCACCTCAACGATGAAGGGGACGGGAGGGGCAACTTGCTGATCGCGAGCTGCCCCTTCTTCCGGAATGAGATCGGTGACGAGGTCGAGCCCAGGGTTTCCTTTTCGCGTATCGGCATGCTGAATGCCCGGGCTATGCATCGGGAGAAACACCGGGCGATCTTGGAGGCGGAGGCCGACAGGCGAATAGGAGAGAAGAATGGAACCACGTGGAAGGGACCTGTGATTGAATTTGTGGATCATGGGGCCATGTACTACAGAAAGCACTTTCATGGATATGGTAAGATTTGTTTAAAATCAAAATTTATCTTTTCCATGCAATGATCCAAAAATCCTGAACGTCTTTAAAAACATTTTTTAAAAACAGTTTGATGCGAGGTAAAAAGCAGGTCTGCCTCCATGGAAGAGACCTCTGTTATGCAGGCCATAGAGCAAGTGGGCGGGCAAAGCGAAACAGTACTTACTGTAAAAGTATCAAGATCATCAGCTGGGATTGTGATGCACTAAAAGGTCATGCTCTGATTGGATTTCCAGGTTTTGGTTGAACAAAAAAAAAGGCGTTACATTTCATGCTTATGAATGAAAAGCAGGCCTGATGTTGTGCAAGAATCACAGAAATATTTTGCACCGGTTGAAAATGCCCAACCTTTTTCCGTCATTCACAGAGCATCAAAACTACTTTGGACTGGATGAAAACTACGGACCAGTGGCAATCAGTGTCCGCAGGGAGAAGCTAGACGATGGTGATGGGATGACAGACACCAAAGATAAAGATTCGTCGGCCAAGTACCAACACAGAATCATTTTTAGAATGAGTGAGGTGAGACTTGAGGATTATTGAAATGTATGCCGCAATCTTTGGCTGTGGCTGTGGCTGTTTCAGCCATTTTGAAGGAGTGCTTCTTTCAGAATAGACTATGCAAGTCTTGCGCATATATGAACTTCCGGGACCATTGTGGTCCCAACCGTATGGAGTTTTACGCGGGCGGGATTTTGTTTCGTCAATTATTTTAGTTTAAAGTAGTTTTTGGCCATGAAAATTATATATGATGTTTGGAATGTAATACTAAGTGATAAACAAAATATGAAAGTAAAACCAATTTAACAAAATATCGAAGAAAACCCGAGAATAAGACTTGACCTCAGTTTCCGGTTACTTGTGAAAAATTAAGGATGCTGCCCAATTGACGGGCATGTTGTCATTAAACCTATGTGATAGACGCACACATTCGGGCGTGATTGACAAATGGGGTTTCTAACAATAAGCATCCTCCTGCCAAGTTTTAATTTTGTTTAAATGTTAATTTCAACAAATTATTTGTATTATACAAAAATTGAAAATTTATTTAAAACAACTTGCTATGGGTATTTTTATTTTCAAGAATTTTGATTTCATAGAAAAATATAGTCTTCGATCAAGTTTCCCCCGTTTTTGATATGCGCGAGACTTGCACAGTGGTGCACATTGGCGGTCAGTGGCCTAGTCAAAGCCAGAGTCAGTTTATTATTATTACTTTTTTTTTTAAAGGTCCTTTAATTTAGGATGCTGATTTATTAAAAGATATCGCTAAAGGGGAAAAAACAGATCATGTATTGAGCTTATCAAATTATACATTATGCTTCTGCCTGTAGGAGTTTGACAGTAATGTGCATTATATATTCTGAAGAGAATACAATCTAGACAAATTTGAACAAAATATCTTTTGGCGATAGAAAATCAGGATATATAATTTGGATAATTGTACAACATTTTCTTCAGGAAAATGACTTGAAAATGACACACAGTGTGCGACCAGTCATTGTACAACCAACTTTTAATGTGAGTCATTGTTTCAATTGCTTCAATACATCTTCTTACCGAGCAAAGAGCAAAACGATTTTACTTTTATTTCAAACAGAGGTTATGTGTTGCTAAGCTTCGATCTGTCTCAAAGCACAGCATTATACATTTGCCCTTTAAGAACCAATTTTCAAAAACTAATGAATATATTTAGAAACTAGACAGTAGCCACTGTATCGTTCTGGTACAGGATATTACACGATTAGGGAGTATACAATAACTGCTAGCACATCGGAAGGCAGAGAATCGCAAAGGGGAGGCGCTATTATACGATCCGTTATTATTATAATAATGGATTCTCTCTCCTGCTCCAGAGATTAGCCGCTGCTTGGATTATTCTATTTCCTGGCCTTAATCCTCTTAGGTTTACAGAAGAGTGTCAACGAAAATCTGATTTGAGGGATAACTCATATTGCAGCTGTAAAATTAAAGCTGTTTGGGTTTTTTTCCCCGCTCTCTTCAAGTATTGTCAACCTATCTTTGTGTTGGACCAAATTAGCAGTTCTTGAGGAGCTGCAACAAAGAGTCTTCTTTTCACTGGTGTTACACATAACTGTACAGATGTTCAGACGGGGTCATTATACTGTGGTGTAACGTAACTTCTGGTTGTGTGGTACATGTTAATCCTGCTCGGCACCAACCTATTTTTGACCGAGGTCGTTCTGTATAACTTATATGGAGTTGCGGCGGGGGAGGGTTATGTACAGAGGGTACTTATATGTAAAGGGAAGGCACATTTACAAAATTCAATATTGGATTTAGGGAGCGTGCATGTAGGGTAACACTAAACAGTGTTTCAAACATGGAGTTTTCCAATAATGGTAAATTCTTAAACTAGTTTGTTAAACTATTTTCAAAAAAAGTGTGCTTGTGTTTTTAAAATCAATGATTTGTATTTTGTCACTCCAAACAGTATTTGATATAGTGTGTGTTTGCATACATGTATTTGATAGAGTTGCATTTTATAAAAGGAACAATATTGAAGAAATGTCAGATAAAACGTTTCATTCAATGCGTTCATGCTATTAGTCCTCACCATACTTTATGTTGCAAAACATTTATTTCCCAACCAGAACTTATACATTTGAATTGTTAACTAGGTTACATGGTAATTGCTCAAAATATTACATGGTCACTGTTTATTTACCAAACAGGGCCCAATTTCATAAAGCATGTAAGCACAACAACTTGCTAAGCACAGAAAACTGTTGCTTAAGAAAAATAGGTTACCAGCCAAAATACCATACAGTTACCTTTGCTGTGACTGGTACCCCACTCATTTCTTGCTTAGCAAAAAAATTTGCTGAGCAGAATTCGCTGCTAAACAGCTTTATGAAATTGGGCCCAGTACAAATGTTTTCCATGGACAGAAGATCAAATATCATTGAATGACAATTTGCTTCCATAGGTACATGAATGAACAAACATTTTTTGAAATCAAAACCAATTATATAACATGCACACAGATCCTTGTCATTTGATTGGTGGAACACGCATCATGTGTTATCCTTGATTTTGCCATGTATACTGCCCCGACACTCCTAAATGTAATATTGGAGTCCAATATTGAATAATATTAGACGCTTGGGATGCTTGGCAGCCACACTTTGCGTGTACTAACAGATTTGACAATGAGATCGCGTTACGCATGCGTTAATAGCACCCACGTAAGCTTGCGACTATAAACGCCGAATGTGCTTGGCCAACCGGTCTTAAACAACTCCAGCTGTGTCTTTATCAGTCGTTTAATATATTATTGTTGAAATAAATTATACATTGTTGAAATAAGTTTTGAAGAATATAAACAAAATAATATCAAATGTCTAGGATCTATGTGTGTGGTATATAAAAAAAATACAGGATGCATTTTATTCATACAATATAGCAGAATATATATAACCACTCGTTGAAATCTGGACTGTTCCATTTCACTTGGGTATCTTGATTAATTCTGCTATATTGTACTCATATACATCCAATATTTGTGTAGTAGATTGTATTGGATAACCGAGAGGAAATACAGTATAGCCAAAGAATTTACGTGGGCCGTATTCACTCTCTCAGTTTAGCACTGTTGACTGTTTTTGTTTGCTGGTTCACTTTCCGGTTGTAATGAATCAGATCCTGAATTGGATTCCAGATTTGATTTTTGGTCAACACCCCAAAATTCACATTTCTACAGCTCGTCTGATCTGTTGTTTTTATCTGGGGGGTAGGTAACCACAAAGTTGACAAAGTAATATTGTCTGATTGGTAGTGTGCATGACTCTCTTGAGGGCATTGTGTTTAAAAGAAAAAGGAAGTTATTAATTCCTGGGCTCGCATGGCTCATAACAAGCCTGCGGGGGAAAAGAATGAAACATTCTTGCCGACCCAGCAAGATGCAAATGTAAAAATGTACTGAGTATTTGCACGCTTACCATGGGCAATTCCATACATACCGAGTTGCACTGTCCGACTGTTCTGTAATGCTTCTGCAAACAAAGTGAGCAAATATCAGAAGTGTTTACGTTATGCACAGAAAAGACAGATGGAATGTACAGAGTGCAATATTGGATTTCCGTTTGAAACAGACTTGGGGAAATATTGTGAACATGTGCATGTACATGAATATGTAGACATTTTAAACGACGGGATTTCATGTGTTTTTTGTAGTGCACACAAAGTATACCGATAAGGTCAAGCATGGACATGCATTCTTGAACGGGCATGCTTGTATTTTTTTTATTAAGGGAAAGGGCAATTTTGGATTGGAAAGTTTGAATGTCATTGTAGGTTTTAGAAGGGACTTTGAGACTGGGGCCACTGGCCACACAGAGGCTATTGCCACTTTGACATCCGTGGCATTTCATGCCTGTTATGGATCCCCACACAAGTCTTGAGATATTTAATAATAATAATAATAAAGACAAATTTACAAAGCGCAAACAGTTGCGGATCAGCTCCGCCTCAAGGCGCTGAATACAAGCAAATGGATTTTAAAAAAAGGAGTTGTCCAAAGTTCCCAATATCACTAATACACAGAGGGTAGTTCATGTTGCGACATTTCAAAACTTGAGTCCCTTGCGCAGAGTTAGTACTTTAAAGTTGTAGTCCCCCCCCCCCCCCGAACAATCCAATAGACACTCAGATGTTTTTTTATATTAAAGCCTCGTTTACTTGCTAGTACATGCACTCAAGGAAAGGGGCTGTACACCTACTGGATCAGAATTGCAGGTTTGCACTGAAAAAAGGAGAGAACAAAAAGCAAACATCTCTTCAGTGCCAATGTGCAAAAGAATGTTTTATCTTTTGATATATTTATAACCTTTTGTATAGGAATGAAGGAAACACTACTTGCACTTCACATACAGCAAAGTGAGAAAACATGATTGTGATGACATTCGGACATTCCTTGACCTTTGACACCATTTCCTGTCTGCCTTCCTGTTCTAGATTACCTAGCTTCTGGTACTTTCTACGTTTAGCTTAAAGCGTACAGTCAAACGAACATGTAGTCATTAGTGTTGGTCAAAACATTGCGTTAATGCTGAATGTTTTACAATACCCTACACTTTGAAAAAGTATTGAAGTTGATGAGGGGAAACTTGACCGAATTCAACAACAATATTAACAAGGGGCTCCAAGGTCAAATTCAGTTTTGTGATCCACTCATTTTCCAATAAATCGAGTCCTTATGACATGGGAATTTCTTTTAGAAGTATTTAATTCCCACGCTAAAACTGCCAATGTGTTTGATACCCTTCAAGTGCAATTGTTGTAAAATCCTAAAATATTCGATGACGTCACATTTCAAATATATGGTGTGTACATTTTTATTTTTGTTCAGAGAAGTTTCAGTTCAATCCTGAATTTTGATGATATTCAATCAAAACAGTGCTCATTGAATTTGACCTTTTGAATGTACAGACCCATGTGTTTTTGCTGTCCGATGACGTCATGTTTCAAATTTTGCTCTGAAAGAGTATCAAATATATTGATATTTTACACCATTTTAACGTGAGGTTAGAGACTTGTTACTTTTCCCCCACTTACGTGAGGACTCTATCTATTGGAAAATGAGTGCATCACAAAAACTCAATTTGACCTTGGAGCCCCTCTTTAAGGGAATTTGTTTATACACCACCACGTTTTTCATCTGTCGTCCATTAGTTTTGCTCATTGTGTGAACAAGAAAATGATACATTCAATCGGTGAATGTATGGAGCGGGTATATACAGTACAGTTTGTTTATGAAATTATTTTCCATATTGTTCAGTGAAGGTACTTTCACAATGAAGGTTTAGTAAGTAAGATTTGAAACTTTGCATGGTGGGAATACGATATGGAAAGGTTTGCGGTGACACCATGTACATGTAATAATCTCTCTATATGAGTTGGGGGGTGGTTCTGAAAAGAACCGTTGGTTTCAACTCGACGTTTCGATCAGTATGCTCTGATCGTCTTCTGGAGAAAGCTAACCGTTGGTTTCAACTCGACGTTTCGATCAGTATGCTCTGATCGTCTTCTGGAGAAAGCTTTCTCCAGAAGACGATCAGAGCATACTGATCGAAACGTCGAGTTGAAACCAACGGTTCTTTTCAGAACCACCCCCAACTCATATAGAGAGATTATTACATGTACATGGTGTCACCGCAAACCTTTCCATAAGGTTTAGTAACAAACATCACGGCACATATTAGAAAAAAGGGTCCATCATGGTTGCAAGCAAATGCAGTATGCACATGCATAATTGGTCATCCATCCATTACAGTGACCCTAATGATTATTAGATTACCCTCTTCATCTCATTTGCTTCCCCCCCCCCCTATCTAGCTGGTCACACTCCGAGGTGTCGTAGCGGAAGATGCCATCCCGTCTACCGCTAAGCACAACTCCCCCAAGGGACTTCCGTTGCGAGACGTCTTGGACTACGTTGTCCCTGATCTTCCCCTGACCTGCCTGAGGTTGGCGCTGAGCACCCCCAAAGTTACCGAGCAGCTACTCAAGCTTGATGAACAAGGGGTAGGCTAGATTTCATTCTGATTATTAAGTTTGTGCGTTGGGTGTTTGTGAAGTGGAGGCAAGTAATGATTTGTCTTTAATTTGCCTCTTGGGTTGGTAGTCATCCCTTCCTTACTTCCCACTCTTCTTATCCCTGGGGGGAAAAATGCAACAATTTATGGGTTTGGAGCAGGGCAAGGATGTGGGGGATGGGGAATTGGTTGTGGGTAAAATGTCAAATCCATAGCATTGGGATGAAATACCTCAACACTCTTTCCTCCTTACGTTCAAACTCTCCCTTCATTTCGAAATGATTTATTTCTTTAATCTGATTAAACACATTTGCCCCTAGTTGGCTTTAAATAAAGGGATCCTTTTGTATGTTTCATCTGGAATGTAAACAAACGTTTCATAACTTTGGCTATGACTCAATAATCTAATCATAATAAGAATATTGAATTTCAAGCTTGAGTTCAAGCACTAAACACCCAAAAGAACCTTTCTACATTGTGTCCAATCTTGACATCATAGATCGATCTTTTTTTAGCCCGTATGCGCAAGTGCTACTGGCCGCGCCGCCATTGCTGGGCACTTTTGTAGCGCAAGGTTTTGTACACAAAGACATGGAAAAACCAAGGTTTCATCCTCAATGATTTAAACAACTACATGATGATGTAGAACATATTAATAAATATTTACACTAAAAGAGAAAGTGAATACTGAAATTCTGATAAAAAGCCCTAGCTAATGTGATGCATTTTAAAGCCGACCGTGCAGTTTCCGTGTCTGTCACACTTAAACACACCTATCATCTGCGCTGGGGTTTTTTTCTCTAGAATTTCAGTTAAAGATTTTTTAGTTGCAAATATTTATGGTCAATGTTTTACATGGTTATGCCATGCTGTCCTGTCTGGGAAATTGTGTAAATTGTTGATCAAGACACCCAATTCACATAAAAGTAAAAAGGAAAATGGTTTTCCCATGTCTTTGAGTACAAAATCTTGTGCTGCCAGCGTCCCAACAATGGCAGGGCAGCGTGCAGCACTTGCGCGTATGGATCGGTCTATATCCAAGCCATACATTCTGCCTTGCATATAGATTTGTGTTTATAAATCTGTAATTCCCTACAGGTGAGCAATAAGTACAAAGTGGGCATCATGTTGTGTAAAACCGGTCAGAATACAGAGGAAGATATGTACAATAACGGTAAGTCACTTCAATATCTCGATACTGATCTTTAAAGGCACTGAACACGTTTCGTAATTGTCAAAGACCAGTTTTCTCACTTGGTGTATCCCAACATATGCATACAATAACAAGCCTGTGAAAATTTGGGCTCAACTGGTCATCAAAGTTGCAAGAAAATGATGAAAGAAAAAACACCCTTGTAGTACAAATTTGTGTGCTTTCAGATAGGAATAAAAGGCTTCTTGCAAGAAGTCTTTTATTATTTTAGTGAAAAATTACCTCTTTCTCAAAAACTACGTTACTTCAGAGGGAGTCGTTTCTCACAATGTTTTATACTATCAACAGCTCTCTGTTGCTCGTTACCAAGTCAGTTTTTATGCCGATATATATTTTGAGTAATTACCAAACCTGTACAGTGCCTTTAATATCATCACCAGGGCCCAATTTTATAGAGCTGCTTAAGAAGAAGAATTGCTTAACAATTTCCTGCTTAGCAGAAATTAGCAGGATACCAGTCACAAATGGTACATGTAACATGGTATTTTGGCTGGTAACCTGGTATTCTTGTAAGCATATTTTGGTTGTGCTTTATAAAGCAAACCTATGAATTATAGGCCCAGCTGTGTTCGATTCTCTGTGTAGACCAGGCAAGTCTCACTCGTATTTTGCAGTAGTCAAACTTTCTTATATTTGTAAAATTAAAAACAAAACTATTTTCAATGGCATTGAGTAACAGAGGGGGAACATTATCTTTCAGCGAAAATGAAAATAAGTTGTCCAAGAATAGACCACAAGCAAACAACTGATTGCTTTCGGATGGTGGAGTACAAAGTGTGCATGTACTTATCTGTTAGTCTATTTCACTTTCGGCAAGTCTCGGATTTAAGTCTTTTCTGGGTAAGGCCATATTTATTTTTATCCAGGAGACAGTTTGAATGTATTGAGTAGAAACTTTTCATTTGGGAACCAACTCCAATATCATTTTGACGTCATAGAAGAACTCAAAATAAATCTGCATTGACTTAACGATGGTGTCCGCTATTTTATGTTCTTTGTTATCTGACCTTTTCAGAGCATTCCACCCCAGCCTTTGATGAGTTCCTAGAATGCATCGGAGAGCGAGTCCGCTTAAAAGGGTTTGACAAGTACAGAGCTCAACTGGACAACAAGAGTAAGGTTTCCCAGTTCCTTGTTTTTGTAAATCAGTTTGTTAACTACGATTCAAAACCTCCGTGCGATTCTGTTGAAATACTAGATGGCAGCAGATTAATCACAATTATTTTCGCCTTCGCAGAATTACGTAAAACAATGGACATTTTGTCCTGTATGTTGTCTGATGAGACATTTGTATTTATCTTTTAGCAAACTTTACCTTGATTTTGATTGGTCCATCCATGGCAACAATTGTGTGATATTAACCCATATTGCACGATCCATATCACACCCTGCGTTTGTGCTGTTCTAACTTCGGGTATTGCGCTATTTTAAGCTGGGGGTCAAGTTTGCTTCAAGATAAATTTGTTATCCCATGCGCTCTTGTAGAAAACATACAAATATAGTGCGTCTTTGTCCCATATATCCAACAAGGCCGAAAGCAGAAGCGCTATAGTTTTCTGTATTCCACTCGCAGTTGTGTGATAACTTGCAAGTAATAAACCACAAGGGAAACTGACTGTGTAAATTTTAGTTCAATTTTGGGCTGAGCAAAGAAATTTTTTACTAGAACAGGATTTGAACCTAGGACCTCCAGATGTACGTGTCTTCGCTCTACCAACTGAGCTATCTAGCCCTCATGTTGGCGGTCTCCCTTTTTTGTCAATATATTTGTTCGGGGATGCCAGTCAGAAGCCAGTCAATTTGTTCAACCCAAAATTATATCCCTTGCAATCAACTTCATTGCCATTTTCGAGGTCAAAATGACCATGTCTAAATATAATTTGTAAGGATTTCAAGCAATGTTGAGGGTTGGTAAAACAACAGTGTGGATGACTATTTGTCTAGACAGCTACATGTTAGTGATCATTTGTTTTCAATACTTAAAGGTATCGTACACATTTGGTAATGACTCAAAACAAATATTAGCATAAAGACTTACTTGGGAACAAGCAACGGAGAGCTGTTGATAGTATAAAACATTGTAGGAAACGACTCCCTCTGAAGTAACGTAGTTTTTGAGAAAGAGGTAATTTCTCACTAAAATAATAAAAACTTCTTGCAAGAAGTTTTTATTCCTATCTGAAAGCACACAAATTTGGACAACAAGGGTGTTTTTTCTTTCATCATTTTCTTGCAACTGTGATGACCAATTGAGCCCAAATTTTCACAGGCTTGTTATTTTATGCATATGTTGGGATACACCAAGTGAGAACACTGGTCTTTGACAATTTCCAAACGTGTTCAGTGCCTTTAATAAGTATAAGAAGTTTTGAAGGACAATGTGTCCCATAGTAACCAAATCTCCAGAGTTGTCTACGTATAATTGGTCGCATTTCCTTCTCTCCCAGAGAGATCGGCTGATGACAGGAAATTATGTGAAACAATTGGGAAGTGACATGTCAAGTATTTTGAAGTCTGTGTTAGGGTCACAAGAAAACCACACACACAAATTACTGATACTTTTCATCTAAGGTTTGTCTTTCACACTGGTTTTTGTGGGGGGGTTTTTCTCCCATAATAAGTGTTGAAATTTGAGGCATTTATTTTCATAAGTTCATATTTTGGTATTCTCACATTAATTATTATGTGAAAAAAGGGATTATCAGTGGAGCCAAACGTTGGAATGGACAATTTTGTTTGCGAAGAATTTAAAACATTGTGACTTGTGAGCGCATGAAATTTATAGAGATTTGTCTTAAGTCCAGCATTCAGAATGGATGAAGATCTTTCCCTTTCTTTTTGTAAGAACGATTTGCTTTTGATTTTTTGACCAATGTTAAGACAAGAAGAATTTGCTCAGCATAATGAAGAATTATTTTCTAGATGCTGGATACCGGCCAAAATGCTATGTGATGTACATGTATAGTGTTAATGGATGGTTCTGTTCCATTGTACTTGAGAGATTAGCACGGTAATTCTATAAAAGA
The DNA here is from genome assembly GCA_021014325.1 of Plazaster borealis. NCBI lineage: Eukaryota > Metazoa > Echinodermata > Asteroidea > Forcipulatida > Labidiasteridae > Plazaster > Plazaster borealis. Next base: position 12,253 of record JAJGQC010000274.1, read on the forward strand.
AAATTAGAATGACAACAAACAAAACGATGTCTGTTTGCCAACCCCTCTCTTTACTAATAGCTTTTGTTTCTTATAATGACACTGCAGCCGATTCCACTGGTATCCATTCCGTCTATGCCACATACCAAAGCCAGGAAATCATGTTCCACGTATCCACCATGCTGCCTTTCACCGCCAATAATCGTCAGCAGTTGCTAAGGAAGCGACACATTGGCAACGACATTGTCACCATCGTGTTCCAAGAACCGGGAGCAGAGCCGTTTACACCCAAGACGATACGCTCGCACTTCCAGCACGTGTTTGTCGTCATTCGTGCGATTGACCCCAACACAGACAATGTGTTTTACTCGTAAGTTTTTGCTGTGATGCTAACGGTTGAATTCCGTGGGGACTTTTCAATTTTGGATTTGTTGATATCTTTTTAAATTCCCGGTGCAGAGGTTCTACAAATTGAACGTTTCAACCCTATCAGTCTCAAATCCTTTTCAGGATGTTGTATGATATGGTACTGCAGGCTCAAATGACAATATTATTTGTCTCTCTTTCCATATGTACCTGCTTTAGGAAATACTGCTCATGGAATTGTTGTCAAAAATTGCAGATTGTCAAGCCATAACTTGGTTACATGTAATCAACAGTAGAACTTTGTGATGCATCAGATAAATTGTAAATATTCCAAATGTGCTTCTTTACCATGGTTCGCCATGTTTTCTGAACTGACATAATGAAACACAAGCTTTAAGAAAGCCTTTAAGAAAGCTGTCCAGAAGCAAGATGTTTTGTGAGATGGTCATTGCCACCTGAGCATTTTCAATACCATGTTGTGGAGCCTGTTTCCTGTGAGAATTGTACACAGATTGATGAGACGGTGTCAAGCTGTGTGGCTTTTGATTGAACTTGACAGATGCCAGAATGCATCAACCCATCCTGATGTGTTACACCGCATGGGGTTCAGTTCACCAACACTGAAACCCATCCGCCGGACAGAATATTTGAACATATTAAGTTGTCAGGATTGATTCCTGTGCAGCAGTGTGCTTTGCAGACAATAACCGAGTGCCATTATTGCCTTGTGCGTTTTGAGCTGGTCGGCCATCTTGGAAATGTTGTTCTTTGATCCCTCGAGGATGACATGGAGACAGAATCATGTATTGTATTTATAATTACACCACTAGGGTCGCGGTGACGAGGTCCAAGGATGTGGCGTCGTTTGGCCCGCCCCTTCCAGTGAATGCAACTTTCCCCAAAGGACCAACGTTCAAGGAATTCCTGCTGGCAAAAAGTAAGTTTTACTACAGTCCAACGTTGAGGGGAACTGGTGATAACAGACGTTCAGATGGCTGTTTTATTGTGGTTTATGAACCTGTTTGGCTTTTGATTATGAAATAAATTTATATTTGAAGTGCTTGATTCTGTGACCGGGTCACAGGTGGTATTCTTTTGAAAATCCAATTGTTCTTTATGCTGTGTAACCCCCATTAATACTTCAACAAAGTTCACTTTTATTATTATGCAATTTCTTCATCTCTGTTCCATTATCAAATCCCAATTCTTCTTTGTGCTGTGTATTGTGTAACCCCATCAATACTTTTTACAAAGTTTACTGTTATTTATTATTCATTGAGTTATGAATTTGTTTTCAGAAAATGGAAATATATTAATGACAGAACTTGTCTATTTATGTGCAAATATTTTGTTTTTTAAGAGTAAAACATTTGAATATTTCATTTTTTATAAATGAAGTTTGGTTTTGTTTTTACATTTTTGATTTTAGCTTTGGTTATGAATTTGTATTTTTCTTCCCACAGTCATCAACGCCGAAAATGTGGTCCACAAATCGGAAAAGTTTATTGCCATGGCGACGAGAACAAAGTCTGAATATCTGAAGGATTTGGCAGAAAACAGTGTGACGACCACGACAGTTGACTCTGGAGTGAAATCCAGCAAGTTCAGTCTGAGCCACAAGAAGAGAGAGAAGACCTGCCCCCGTCCTGCACCAGACTTTTTCTGCAAGGGAGCCCTCGTGTGGAGAGTTGAGGTAAGGTCATTATCAAAAACACAAATTTTTTACTTCTTTATTGGCAGCTTCATTTAGGTAGTTATTTTTATTTTGTTTAATTCCTTGTACAATACTGTCAAGAATGTTCATTACAAAATTCACCGGAGAGCCACATTGTATGAAGTTATTATGAGTAATGGTCATCCCAACATATTGTTGCATCCAAAATGTTGTTCCCCAAATCTCGAGTATGGGACATGATTTGTGAAATTGCCAGAGAGTTTTGGTGATATTGCCAAATAAGCAGCGTTTATCCTGTTGGACCATCTTGCTTTGGTTTCCTGTGAGGCAGTGTATCTTCAACCCCAACATACAAGGGTTTTGAAGCTGACATGTGTACAGTACATCTAGGGTAGCTGAAGCTGGGTAACTTCCCTGTTTGGAAGAAAAATAAAACCTTGTTATTGTTTTTTCTTCACACTGTATCCATCCTGGGGTCAATTTCATAAAGTTGTTCACTGGTAAGCAAATTGTTGTGCTTCAGAAAAAGCAGAAGTGTAAATTTACATCATGTAAATTTTATAGCGTGCGTGTGTGTGTATTCACAATGGATGTGAATTGTTGCACCACCCATCGGTTTACAATAACAGCCAAGAAGTTAGGGTGCCATTTGCTTTTGCTTATGGTAAGCAGAGATTATGAAATGGAAATTCTGCTAAGGGCTGTTTGATAAGCAGAAAATATCTGCTTATGGGCTTTATGAAATTTGCCCCTGGGTCATCTTGCTAGACTCGGGAAGCTGAACCCAACAATTCTCCAAACATCATTTTGGAATCGGTATCTTTGATACTAATTTGAGTTTTGCCGTTCTGTCGTCAACCTCTTTCCCACCATCACAGGTCTATCTCTGGTCTCCTATCAAGACCGACCACAACACAAAGGTGACACTAATTGCTGTCATTTTGGTCATTTTTGCATATATTTCTTTTGCTTTGTGGTTCCTCACCTTTCCATTTGGCATTTTTGATTTAGTTTGTTGCATGAGGTGACAGCATGCTCGGTTAAGATCCGATGGAACAGAAAACATTGTGGATCGACATTCATCCCTGTACACTCTCCTCGCATTTTGGCTATATTTGTTTATTTTTAAAAGAATAATCAAATGTGGCTGATTAATTACCTAACTTTTGTTTTGGGATTGTTTCTAATTGTAAACTAGATTTGATGACAAATTCTTAAAATGTTTTCTATTGAAAAAAATGGTTACCATCTGGGTATAGTAAGCACACTTTCACTTTGTAAACCTGTTTGATTTGTGAAAAAATTCTCAACAGTGACTGTTTCATGATTGTAAATTTGTCTCCTTAGTTTGTTTACCCAACTTAAGTTTATAATAATGAGGTTTCGCAAGCGTACGGATCTGGATACAGATACAGATACAATATCCGTTAACGTTGGGTGCATGTCAGATTTTGTTTCGCAATCATAGAGTTATGTGTCAGGCCTAGGCCAAAGTATAGACACGTTGGCATAGGTTTTGCGAGCAAAACAAATCCAAAAACATTTTGTGTATGTTCTTGTTACATTGGATAATTTGATTGAATAGTAATTTTGTTTAACTGTTCGTTTTTGGACCCACACGTTAAAGGCGAGTAAGCAAAGTTTCAAGCAAGCATGGCAAAATAGAGAACCCTGCTTACCTCTGCATTTTCCCCATATTTTGCGTACAATGATTAACATTTTTATCTAAATCATGAATGACACCTTTAAAAGCAATACTGGGGAAAATGTTTTTAATCTAGGGCAAGAATGCAACTAAAATCAGCAAAATGGTATCCATTTTTTAATGTACGTGTATGAGCTCTCGTATCCGTTGTTAACGTCCATGCAACACTCGGAAGTCGCGATTACGCATCACGTGAACAAACAAAGTGTTGACGTATCCGTATATGTATCCATAGCCTTGTGAAACCTCTCTATTGTTTTTTCACCATACATGTATCCATTTACTCTATGTTGTATGGTTGAATAAGGTATACCGTTTCCTCATTTGTTTGTTTTATTATGTTTTCACTGAAATTATTAAGTTGTCAGATTAACAAGAAAATAAGTTGACTAAGTTTAACTTCTGCTTTGTGTTTTGGCTCACACTTTGTAATAATAAGTATTTAACCACAAGTGCAACTGACAAAGTAAATTTGAATTCAATTTTGTAATATTAATTTTCAATATTGATAAACAACAATACTCTTTGGCTGGTTAGATATAACTTTGCCCCTTTTAGTGGATTGTAGCTGTCGGGAAATTTTCCAATGAATCTTTTTACTACACAATAGTTTCTCTGAGTCTCATTATACTGTCTAGTTTATATTGGAGGAGAATATGATTGGAATTAGTTGAAAATACAGATGGAGTTAAATTCATCGCTGCAGGCTTTTGGAATCCTTTTGGAAAGGTTAAAGTTTCATTTAAAATTTATCTATTCATCTGTAAGCGTTTGGGCCAATTATATCTATGGCCCTTATTGATACCACTACTTGGGCTTAGACTCTGTCAATTAATTTGAAAATGTGCGTTTTCCTTACGGGGTTTCCACCAAAGCCAAAGCCCAAGCCAAACCGTGGTTTTGAAAAGAGCTTATAATATCAGCTGTTTCTTGTACACTGTTAAAGGTATCGTACACGTTTGGTAATGACTCAAAACAAATATTAGCATACAAACTTACTTGGTAACAAGCAACGGAGAGCTGTTGATAGTATAAAACATTGTAGGAAACGACTCCCTCTGAAGTACGTAGTTTTGAGAAAGAGGTAATTTCTCACTAAAATAATAACAACTTCTTGCAAGAAGTTTACATTCCTGTCTGAAAGCACACAAATTTGTACAACAAGGGTGTTTTTTCTTTCATAATTTTCTTGCAACTTCGATGACCAATTGAGCCTAAATTTTCACAGGCTTGTTATTTTATGCATATGTTGGGATACACCGAATGAGAACACTGGTCTTTAACAATTTCCAAACGTGTTCAGTGCCTTTAACCCAGGTGTTGCGTACATGTGTATATCATGTCTTTCTGTGGCTCTTAATCATACTGTACCAATCTTTGCCTTAGAATTCCTTTACTTGCACTGAGAGCAGAAACTCTTCTCAATTTTAAAAACGGGACTATTTTCTTTCCAGCTGTGGGTTAGTACATTAAGTTCAATGCAAGAAGAAGTATAACAGCACCATGAACAATGATTTACTGTTCAGATGTGCTGGTATCAGTGGTACATGTATGCATGGCATAATGGTGGTAGAATCCTGTATTTTTTCCACTGGCTCCCTGAGCATGTTGGTGCCCCATCCCGGTGATTCATCCTCCCCCCTAATTAAACATTATAACTGTTGATTGTTACACCTGGAACCTAGTTGAAGATATTTCCTGTATATATGTATCTGGAATGTTACTGTGTAATTCTTGATTGGGGATAATGAGCAATATATTTCAGTTTTGCCCTTCACTTGACAAGCTTTTCTGCAAAACAATTAAGACATCTGCTCAAGAATGTGCAAGGTTTGGGGATTCGATTTCTCACCCGATTTCACTGGGTTTTTTTCATGTTGACCCCAAACAGCACTGAGTATTGTCATCACACGATAAATCTTTCTGGTGCCATTTTTGGAGTACGAATCCCTGTGTGTTATACTGGGCAGTGCGCATTTTAGGTGCACGCTTGGTATCTTTGCATGAATTTTGACTCCCAAAATGGCAGACCATGAGCAGACAATAGCTGTGTGGGGTGTTTTAGTGCAAGGGGATAATGCATAAATGTATGAAGGGCAAAATTGAAATCAGTTGTAAAATGAAACAGTTGAACTTTTGCTACCTGTATGAACCTGGTTTCCCTTTACCTTTCATTCCATTGTAAGCATCGCTGTGAAGTACGTTTGTGTGATGGATTATTCTTGATTTTTATTTTAAAAAGATTAAGATTTGGCTAACCTTATAAATTTGACATTCTCATGACAATTTTACAACATGATGTAATTAAAAGAGATCCTGGCCTAGTTTCCATAAATCTGTTCAGCAGAAAATACTGCTTGGCAAAAAAGTGAGTGGGGCACCAGTTGCAAGAATGAAAACTTTATGGACATTTGGCTGGTAACCTGTTTTCTACTAAGCAAAATTTGTCTGTGCTTAGCAAGTTTTTGTGTTTTACAGGCTATATGAAATTGGGCCTTGGAGGATGTATCAAACACTCCTGAAAAATAAGAACATAAATTTAGAAGAAACCAATACCTGAACATCGATTGACAATCATACGAGAATGAATTAATCCCAAGGAATTGTATTAACTATCAGGCTTGGACTTCATTTGTTTTCTTCCTGTTTTTTAAAGGTGGATGAATTCAGCCTGTCCGATCCAGTGGAGTGCATCTGTGCCATCTCTCCTGAGCTCTTCACCCTGGTCAGAGAATGTAACAAAGACGTCATCTTCAGCATTCCTTGTAAAGCTATCATTGGATGGACCGACAACCCGCGCAAGTAAGACAAATTATCACATTTGGGCCCAATGTCATGGCGCTTGCTTACCACGGAGTTCTGCGCTTCCCTGTAAAGTGCATTATTCTTTGGGAAGTAAGAGAGGAACTCTGTTGTAAGTAGCGACATGAAGTTGGGCCAGGCTCACTTATTGGACATCACACAAAATACCCTAGAGAACTTTAAAGTGTCATACATAAATGCCCAAGGTAGAAAATGTTAATAGAAATTCTGCTGTTGATTTAATAAGGATAGATCTATAATGGACATGATTTCTTATAATGGAAATAATTTCCGATAATAGAAACAATTTCCGATAATTGAAATGATTTCTTATAGTGGAAACAATTTCTTATAATGGAAACAATTTCCGATAATGGAAACGATTTCCGATAATGGAAACGATTTCTTGCAATGAAAACAATTTCCAATAATAGAAACGATTTCCTAAGTTAATTCTTGTAGTCCTCTACGACAGTAATCTAATTATACACAATGGCTTTGTGTTTTGTCTATTCCAGTCTCAAGGTATACTTTAACGAGGGCAACTGTGTCAGGATACGCATTCCAGACGAGCATTTAGACGAGATTCCTGAGATGGTGAAGAGACTGACAGCTGTCACAACTGGGATCAAGGTCTGTGGGTCAAACAAAAAACGATCAAAATTGTCCACATATTACATTGAAAGTAAGGAAGAGTTATGGCGTCTGGCCCTCGTGGCTCTCTGTTCACCAGCTGGTGCTGAGGCAGAGTCCAAGTGATTTATTGACATTTTTTCCAGTCCAGAGATTTCATGAAGAAGGTCATAATGCTTGGGAGCAGTGTTCTGTAGAAGACGTACTTTTTAGCTAGTCGGTCTCTTGGCAGTTTCTTCAACTTGTGAAACGTCTTATCGTCCTGGTGAATCTTCTGTGTTTGATGTCAACTCTGTTTATCTGGCTTAGTTCACCTGTAGCCATTTTTTTGTTCACGGAAAGTTCAGGATTAAGTAATTGAATCGAGTTAGCTATTGTTTTCAAAATTAAGTGTATAAAATAAATAGAAAATTGCTTCTTCTGTGAGAAACCTTCATCTCTTCATGTAGTCTGATCATCGGCTAAACAGTTTTGAAACCTTCAGTAAGGAGTTTGTGAATGAACTCATTACCGAAAGCACTTGACGTCAAAATTGTTGATGGTGCCTATTCCGTATCCACAGTATATGCTAGTACTGTTGTAATGCTACCACCACCAACCTCCTTGAAATATGAATGAAAAGCTAAATTTATCATTATTATCATTATAATTATATATTTCTGTTAATGAAAGCAGGGATGCCTGGTAAGTGAACTTAATCACTGAAGCTCGCAAGCCTGAGGAAACCTGTAAACAAGAGTGCTTGCTATGTGAACCAGAAATACCGGGGTTAACCCCTACTCTTCCTCGATAAGTGTTCTGGATTCTTTTATGTGCACTACTAATTTTAGTACATGGGACCTGCTGCTAAATATTCCATCTGAAAGACAAAGCAATTATGGTAAAGTATTTTGCTCAAGGACACGAGAGCCACGGCAGGAACCCGAACCCACACTCTGCTGATCAGAAACACCAGAGCTTGAGTCTAGTGCTCTTAACCGCTTGGCCACGATATGCCAAATTTGACATAACAAAATCTACAACTATAAATCGCTTCTCATACTTGTCCTTTAACGTGTTAAGCTTAAAATTCTATTCAAATTAACCCGTGGACTGATCTAAGTTTTGTCTCTCTCTCACTCTCTCTCCACAGACCCAGGAGATCACCCTGCTGCGTAACGGTCTCGGCCAACTTGGTTTCCATGTCCACTATCAGGGTATTGTGGTAGAAGTGGATCCCTATGGCTGGGCGTGGCAAGCTGGTCTCAGGAAGGGGGCCAGGCTGGTTGAGGTAAGTTCAGTTCAGTGCCTCTAAGTTGATAAATAAACGGTGAAAATGCAGATTTTTCTAAAATATGATGGAGAATATATGCAAGAACAATGTTAATAAAAATTGTAAGAATAGTATTTTAAAATAAATTGTGAAGAGCTCTTGAAAATAATGTTTAATGCTGATTACACTCCCCCCCAATTTAAAAAAAAAAAAATTAAATAAATAAAAATGAAGGTCTGATAAAGAGCTCATCTGTTTTATATTAAAATTTATATCAGACATGATGTTAGGAAAAACAATTTTTTGAAGAGGGTCGTCTTGAACAAAAGTAAAATCACTTGAGGGCGTGGCTTACAGTGGAATTACGTCACACTTTTGAACAGGATATATATATATATACATGTATATATGACAATAAAACAAACTAACTATACCATATTATCCTCTAGATCTGTGAGATTGCCGTCTGTACCCAAAGTCACGATGAAATGATTGATCTTCTCAGAACCTCACAAACCGTCAAAGTTCTTGTTGTTCCACCTCATGAAGATGGCAGCCCAAGAAGGTAAAAGCAGTGCATTTCTATTCTGAGTGTTCATTATCGTACTTTGTAAAAGACTCACAGAGGCATTTTTGAGTTCCTTTTACAAGATACTCTCTAAAAGTTGTTTGAAGCTTTGCATGGTGTGGAGAAATAAGAAATAGCTATAAATAATTAGTAAACTCTTCTCCTGAAGACGAGCAGAGTATACTGTTCGAAACGTTGAGACCACACCGGCTCTTTTCAGAGCCAACACTCCCACAAAGAGATTTACACATGGTTGTACCAGCAAGTTTACTATTTATTTATAGTTGTTTCTCAGGATGATTTTTTGCTGAGAGCCTTTTTGAAATTGGCCTGGGATCCAATTTCATAAACCACAATGAATTGACTTGCCAAGACAAATTTTGTGGGGAACCAGTCACAGCCAATATACATAACATGACACTTTGACTGGTAACCTGTTACTACTTAGCAAGATTTGTGTGTGCTCAACTCATTTGTATGGTGAGAATTGAGCAACTAATTGCAGTCTGGGCCCAGTTTCATGGCTCTGCTTACCTTAAGCATATCATCGGTGCTAACAGTAGTAGAAAAAATCTGCACCAAGCGTAAGCGTATTTCACTGGTTAGCAAGGAATTGTGGCTTGTGCACTTCCTTACTTCACGTTACTTTAAGCATTCTTTGCTTACACAGCTAGCGCAGAAATTTGGTGCTAACCTTGTAAGTGGTGACTGTAAGCGCTGAATGCCGTGGTAAGCAGAGCCATTAGATTGTCCCCTGGCCTTAATCATGTAAGTTACAAGGGTCCTGCTGACCACAATTGAGCCCAAACTGTCGGTTAGACTTCCGGTCTGGACTTTGGGACGTCAGGTCGCATCAGCCAGTCTTGCTTATAAGGTGATCAGTTGACATCTACATACTTTCTGGAAACCTGTTTCAGACGCAGTTTAGACTTCCGTATAGGTTTACAAGAGGGAAAGCAAGATAAGGTTAAAATCAGTCAGAAGTGGGATTAGGGGATTTCTTTTTCTTGTCCAGTCCACGAGAATCCAGCAGGTAACAGGATGGGAAAAAGAGTTTGTCCATCAGTTTGACCTGGTGACACATTGCTTATTTCCCTCAAGTCCCTTACAGCAAACTGCAACTTGATACTACTGTTGCTGTGTTCCATCACTTTGCAGTCAATTTCAGATTGAAGTAATACGCCACCATGTTTTAATGAAGAGACTGTTGAAAAGTTCAAACTAGTTTTCACTTTAGAAAAAAAAGTTAATTACCCTGTTTCCTTTGCCTCAATACTTCAGTAAATCATTGCTTAATATGAGGAGGACCATACCTCATGCCCTTGACCCTGTGTATAATTTGGCCTACCTGTTGTCAGTTAAGAGATTAAGGTAGTTATTTTTTCCCTATGGATTTTGCCTCATAGTAATGTCAATTATGTCGGAGTTGTCCATCCCAATTTTTATGGGGAAGGACAACTGGAAGGCTTAGTTATTAATGGATTGCTCATGCCTACATTATTCCAGCATGCCATTATTAATTGCATGCTACTTCTTAACTCTACACAGTTAAACACTCCGTAGTAATACTAAAAATAGAAGCTCAGCAAGCACCCAGATCACAGACAAACGTGTCAAATTTCACTAAATACGTATGTGTACATGTGCAAGCTTTTATGATTACTTCGCGTGTACCGACTGTACTACTAGTGTAGTTTGGCGCGCCGATGATGCGGTGATCGAATAAGTGGTGGAATGTTTGTCTGACAGCAGGTATTTTGAGCAAAGCTGATGTAATTAGTGTGCAGTGCTATTTTGTGCATAGTAACTCAAACAGTCCAAAAAACGTTTTGTAGTGTGATTTTGAATTGTCAGTCAAGCTCTTTGAAATGGATTCTTAAAGTGGGATGATCAATCGGGTATTTCTCGCTGTCCTCCCTGAAGGGTAACACCCTTGCATGTAGTAGTACATGATTAGTTAATGATATAATTTACATGTGTCAACTTGAACTTCTTAGACATGCAGCTGATCATCTGATTTCCTCGTTTTTGGTTTCTCAGCTGTGCCATTCAAAAATGAAAAACACTGGCACTTTCCGCTTTTTTTTTTGACAAACAGCAGTTGCTTACCTGCTTTATGACAAACGTATCAATGTTGTAGACGGGTCCATTACTGGTACAATGTATATCAGAAAACTAGTTTCTTTTACTGTCTTTCTGGAATATTTCAGTGCCCACTTTTGTTTTGCGTTTTTAACCTAAAATGCCTAGCCTTTTTAGTTTTTTTGAAATTCTGCAAAAAAATTAATAATTAAGTCTTTTTCAACAAACAAAATGTATCTTGCTGATTTGTATTGCCTTGTTACATCTACATTCCAAAGTCAATAGTATTTCTTGTTATAGTGATAATGCCCTCTCGTGATAACGGGTCATTCATGTACTATTGATGACACTTTTTGAGTACATAAAATAGATCGTACATGTACGACCTTGGGACTGAAAGAGTTAAAACCCTCCGCAGCAGTATACATGATTTTATATTATTTTTTGAAAAAGGAGTTGGTTCATAGCTGGGAACAATTAGTAAGAGCAAGTAAAGATGCTCTCAAAATGCTCTGTGTTGTTTCTTCCCCTCCTTTTTTAAAATGTATTTTTTAATAGTCTTTGTTAAAACTTATTTAAGCCATATTTTTAGATTTGGACTATTTCAATTACTAAAATGGAGAAAAACATAACTAAAGATATATGTCATAAAAACAGGTTTACTACTTAACGTAAAGAAATCAAGGTAGTTATTTTCCCCTGGATTTTGCCTCTTAGTAAATATCAGTTATATGTGAAGGGTATCCACTCCCGTGAGCGTGTCGGTTCTTTCCTCTAATGTTGGCATAAAAATGTGATAGAGTGTTGAGTTAAAAAATTCCATATTGGTCACCTGGAGGGGAGAATAACGCAGGGATCGATAAAGTGGCGACTGCTTGGACGACAATTTTAATGAAAATTCCACTTTCCAACGGTAGCCACAGAGGGTTTTGAAGGGTGGAACCTCATTGATTTCAACATAGTAGGAGGGTCAGTCTATTTCGATGCAGCAATTATCATGTAGCTTATTACGTTTTGTTCTTTCACGAAGGGGTAGCACTCCGATCGACTACGATGCAGCGTTGCCCCACACTGGCAAGACGCCCTTCAACAGAAGCTACAGCAGTGGCAAAGGAGGACATAACTACCGTGCACCTATCACAATAAGCAGAGGTAAGAGCGGTGCCTGGGCTCAATTGCATAAAGCTGTTAGGGAGAAAATACTGCTTGACAAATTTCTTTGCTAAGCAAAAGTTGAGTGAGGGACCAGTCACAAAAATGCAAACTTACTGTAATTTTGGCTGGTAACCCGTTTCTGCTAAGCAATACTATTTTGTGCTTAGCAAGTTTTTGTGCTTACAGGCTTTATGAAGTTGGGCCCTGGTATGTTACATTGACTAGTAGACATCGATAAGCATACGTGTACATCATTTGCCAGGGCATTTCTTTTTGAAGAGCTAGCTGTGTTGAACAAAATGAGAAAGCTTTTATTATTTTGGTTGCTAAATGTCTTTTTCTGAGTACATTTGATGGAAAGTACCTATACTTCACGGAGGCAATAGAGGCAATTGACAACATGTCCCTGGTCATTGCCTTGGTGCTCTTTAAAATGTTCCAAGTAGAAACTTAGATAACCCTCACAAAGGTGCCCTTTACTAAGGGGAAAAAACTGTCTTGCCCTTACAAGAATGAAGTATCAGGCCTGCT
>JAJGQC010000275.1:0-25000 GCA_021014325.1 Plazaster borealis
AATGTTAAAGTCAAATTAAATAATACAATCAAAGAAACAACAGCAGTTTAAAGGTATTATACAGGACTGGTGAAGAGATGACAAAAAAGTCACAGACAGTGTTCATGTTTTGTGTGATCAACCATATACATCATGTAATAAAAAACCTGTGAAAATTTGAGCTTAATCTCTTGTGTGAGTCAAGAGAAAACAGTGAAAAACCATGCACAATTTTCAGCATGTAACCACATTGTCCTTAGTTTTGGTTGTCAGCTGTTGTGTTTTTTTAGGTTTTCAAATACAGATTTCTTGAATATGACTTCTTTTCAGAGGGAAATATTTCACAGAAAAGAATGGTTCTAGTTTGAACTTAAAAATCAGTAAGCTTTCAGACTAAAATTAAACAATGATGGTTTTTCTCTTTACCAATCCTGTATAATATCTTTAATAGATACTCTGCATGGCGGAGACAGAACAATATTTTAGTTTTTACTTTACACTGATGCACTGTATACTCTCGAGTCCTGTGGGAAAAAAATCCACACTCAGATGGGATTCAAACAATTGCTTGCAGTAATCGCCGCCAATTGCAGGATTCAAACTGGCATCTTGTCAACGGCCACGCTTGGTGGTCTAGTGGTTAAGATATCTGCTCTAAAATACGGGGGTCATAGGTTCGAATCCCACCCGAGTAGTATGTCTGTGGATTTCTTTTCCACAGGTCTTGGGAAAGCATCAAGTATACAGTGCTTAACACACGTGGATCTATGGGATAAATCCGAATATAATAACAGCAGTTTAAACTGGGTACTGCGCTTTTTGCATTTATATTTTCTTTGGATACGGATGAAGGATTCTGATGAGCTTAATAACAATTTTTCAAAAACAGGAGCCCACAAAGAGGTAATCATTTGCACGCAGAAATAATAATGAGATAAAGATTTGATAGAATGAAGCATCGTGTCCATTTACCTGGCATAGAATAAAGGCATGGAACAAAGATGACATGTGCAGAACGGATGCTTTGGATTGCTCAGCAAAGCCAGCAAGGATAACCTAAAGAAAAGTGAAGAAGAAACTCATTACACTTGTATGCAGTCATAACATTATGTTCCATTATGGAACAAAGATGACATGTGCAGAACGGATGCTTTGGATTGCTCAGCAAAGCCAGCAAGGATAACCTAAAGAAAGGTGAAGAAGTAACTCATTACACTTGTATGCAGTCATAATAACAAATTATCCACAAAACGCTGCCCAGCCTCTTGAGACTGGCATAACTTGTACACTACAGCTCAATTTTTCAGGGCTCACTTCCTTGGCTTGTTCCTACACCAATTTTGAAATAATGTGTTTCCCACAAACAGATTGACATTGGCGGGCATAGCTGAAGAGGGAGTGGTAATCAAGAGGCCCTCGCAGGAGCCAAAAGTGTGATTCAGAGAATGCTCCTTATGTCCATTTCAGAAAATGCTCCTTATGTCTGTATCAAACTTGGCGGGAGCCTGAACATCTGACGCCACACTTCGAGGCTCGCGATTATTGCCAGATACCGGCCTTGTGCACCTGGCAGGATCCTGCCAGATGTACCTTTGACCTTGCATACCATTCATGGACGGAAATTCGTAGTCTATACATAGATGTGCATACATCACATTGTGCATAAAACATCATTACATACAAGTACATGTACAAACATTATGCACACGCAGCAGCAGACAATCAAAAGTACAGTTAACTGCTGGTGGCGTAGCTGACAAACTACGTCACTTCGGAGCAGACCAATCATAACACAGAAATTGAAAGCTTATGTCACTGCAAGTTTTTGCATGTCTTTATCTTTGCGGATAAGGGTAAATCATTGTATGGTGGGTACCAACCTGCACATGATCAGCGATGTGGTTACCAGCCTCTAGAGGAATCGGATGACAAATGATACCAGTCAGAGAAGAGTTTATGGGACATACAGCAGCGTGAGTCAGGGAGCCAAGCAGTAACCATGACAACAGACGCACATGGGCAATGCAGTCAATAAACTCCTTAGGCCTGGAAGGTAAAAAAAAAAAAAAAAAAACAGTAATTAGTACAACTCAGGACAGGGAGCATTAGCGAATTCATAACACGTAGCAAATGTCTCTCTGTTAAATTAATCCTATGTTTTCTTTTCTTGAACATGATATTTACCTCACATCAAAATGAAAGTATTCTAGTTTTCTGTGAAAACCTTCTATTATGGTTTCTCTATTTTAATAAGAATCTAATACTCTAAGGAGTCATCCAAGGAAAGACACTGTATTGCTTCAAAAACTGGCCAATTTCACAGAGCAACACACCACCATAATCGTTGTCAGGACTGGATTAAGTGTTTGAGAGGCCCTAAGACACCAGTGTTCCAGAGGCCCCAAGGCACCAGTGTTCCAGAGGCCCTAGGCACCAGTGTTTCATAGGCCCTAGGCACCAGTGTTTCATAGGCCCTAGGCACCAGTGTTCCAGAGGCCCTAGGCACCAGTGTTCCAGAGGCCCTAGGCACCAGTGTTCCAGAGGCCCTAGGCACCAGTGTTTCATAGGCCCTAGGCACCAGTGTTCCAGAGGCCCTAGGCACCAGTGTTCCAGAGGCCCTGGGCACCAGTGCTCCATAGGCCTTAGGCACCAGTGTTTCATAGGCCCTAGGCACCAGTGTTCCATAGGCCCTAGGCACCAGTGTTCCAGAGGCCCTGGGCACCAGTGCTCCATAGGCCTTAGGCACCAGTGTTCCAGAGGCCCTAGGCACCAGTGTTCCAGAGGCCCTGGGCACCAGTGTTCCATAGGCCTTAGGCACCAGTGTTTCATAGGCCCTAGGCACCAGTGTTCCATAGGCCCTAGGCACCAGTGTTCCATAGGCCCTAGGCACCAGTGTTCCGTAGGCCCTAGGCACCAGTGTTCCAGAGGCCCTAGGCACCAGTGTTCCAGAGGCCCTAGGCACCAATAATCCAGAGACCCTAGGCACCAGTGTTCCATAGGCCTTAGGCACCAGTGTTCCATAGGCCCTAACACCAGTGTTCCAGAGGCCCTAGGCACCAGTGTTCCATAGGCCTTAGGCACCAATAATCCAGAGACCCTAGGCACCAGTGTTCCAGAGGCCTTAGGCACCAGTGTTCCATAGGCCCTAACACCAATGTTCGTCAGGCCATTAACTATTTTTTAGCATTTGCACCATAGGTCCTTTCCGTTGGTAAGCAGTTTGCAACAGCTAATTCTATTTTCTAAAAAAATGATTAGGTTAAAACGAAACAAAAATGATTCTGATCAGTGGTTTATAGTCTCACCCCTGTTGGACAGCTGAAGGTGGGTGGTAGAGCCATGGTAGGTAACGATTGACAACAGACTTGCCTCCGTCACGTTGATTATTACGAGTAAACTCCAAGGCGATGATCTGGGCTACTCCGGCCTTCAACTGACTCCCTAAAGTATCTTCATTCAGATTCTGAGAGCCCCCTTTCATCTTGTCCTATCAAGGACAATATCATTGTTATATTAGAAAACTGTGAAATGTGTACGAGCGTAAAAAATGCAAACATGAACAAGGAGTAAAATGTTGAAGCCCTGAAGGGAGACCCCAATTTCACCTCCCCCATCCCCCCCAACAAATTAAAACTGCAACTGAATGGTTGGTCAACTGACTGGCGATCATTATGGAAAGTACTTTAAGAGAGGTAACAAAAATTGATAAAAATTGTCAAAAACAGAATTAAAATTGAATGTAAAAAACACCAAAAGAAGCTAAAAATCACACTTTTCTGATGTCTGTTGTGTTGGAACTTTTCAATTGAAATGACAAGCTACCAAGTTTGTAGAAACAAGACTAGAGGAAACCAGAGCATCCCATAAAGCGTCAACACTTCATTCCATAAATTTTGAAGTTACAAATCAATGAGCCTTTTTGAGACATGGTGGACACTATAGGATTGCACTGTTTGTTTGGGTGTATACAGACAAAATTTACCCAATCCTAATAGTGTCATAGTATTGTGTCCACCATATATCGAAATGGCTTATTAACTTGATACTACCCCCTGGAACCTCCCCTGGTAAAAGTCATTAAGTAAAAGAAATATACACACAGAAAAACAAGTTTTCTAAAACCAAGATTTGTTTATTTCAAAAACTTGATTCAGTGCTGCATTTGATCAAACGTAGATGCATATCACGGTAGGTGCATACGTTATCCATCCCAATTAACCTTTTTGAGGTATCATGGTGGACACTATAGGAGTGCACTGTTTTGGTTTGGGTGTATACTGACAAAATTTACACAAACCTAATACTGTCATATTATTGTGCCTGCCATATCGCCAAACGGCTTATTACCTTGACTTTGGTGAGGGTATGTAAATCCCCAACATACTCTATGGCGTCAGTCAGGTATTGTTTCATACAATCAACAGCCAGACCACAGGCGGATAACTCAGCGATGCAAGCATCCGAGATGTCACCGTCTCCCACCAGGTTCCCAAAGTCGCTCATCTTGCCGCCCGCATCCAGACAGATGAACTGCACCAGCTGAATCAGGTTGATGTCTGGTAGAGAGGACTTGAACTTGAGGGCGTTGACCAGCTCCATGACGATGCAACGGGAGAATGACTGTCTCTCGCGCTCCTAAAAAAAAGATGTAGAAAGGAAATTGTACTCGAGAACAAAAGCACGGCTAAAAATGTTTTTCAATTCATTTGTTAAATCTGGTTGTGAAGCCAAGGACTCTCAGAAAAGCGAACTTAATCACTGTACTAGCCAAGAGCCCCATGGAGAGAAGACAAGGAAGAAAGTTTCAGTTTTAGATGTGGGAGTTAAACCCCAGAGAATTATTCCAGAGAAAACGCAATCAGGCAGGAACTGCAAACCC
Organism: Plazaster borealis; assembly: GCA_021014325.1. NCBI lineage: Eukaryota > Metazoa > Echinodermata > Asteroidea > Forcipulatida > Labidiasteridae > Plazaster > Plazaster borealis. Next base: position 4,859 of record JAJGQC010000275.1, read on the forward strand.
AATCCATATAGTGCCCCCAGAGGGATTCGAACCGGGGTCCCAGAGGTGGAAGGTGAGGAAAGATACCACTACCGCCTGATTTTGTTGTTGTAAGAAAAGTATATTAAAACAAGTACATTTTTCAAGGGAGTGACTCAAGAAAGCTTTTCTGGTCTGTGTTTCTTAATTTGATAAACCCTCAAAGATTTTTCTTGAATCAACAATTTTCAGTTTTATATGTGGGAGGAAAACCCCAAATGGGGGGAAAAGTCACAGAAACAGGCAGGGACTGAAAACTCAGTCCATGTGCGAGGCTACGATGCGAGCCCTTGTTGCAAGGCGAGGTTTGATATGGGGTCCATAGAGGTGAAAGGCAGGGAAAGAAACCACTGAGCCAACCTGACTCCCATTTAAAGACACCAGACTATTTTAAATTATCTACAGCAAGGCCCTTGTTGCAAGGCGAGGTTTGAAACAGGGTCCATAGAGGTGAAAGGCAGGGAAAGAAACCACTGAGCCAACCTGACTCCCATTTAAAGACACCAGACTATTTTAAATTATCTACAGCAAGGCCCTTGTTGCAAGGCGAGGTTTGAAACAGGGTCCATAGAGGTGAAAGGCAGGGAAAAACTCCACTGAGCCAACCCGACTCCCATTTAAAGGCACCAGACTATTTTAAATTATCTACAGCAAGGCCCTTGTTGCAAGGCGAGGTTTGAAACAGGGTCCATAGAGGTGAAAGGCAGGGAAAAACTCCACTGAGCCAACCCGACTCCCATTTAAAGGCACCAGACTATTTTAAATAATCTACAGCATGGCCCTTTTCGAAACCACAGCTTCAGCTTGAGCTCCAGACCTTATCTCCGTCAGGTATTTAGAAAATAAGCACTTTCAATACAATGCTGCAAACAGTCAGACAGAGCCTATGCTGTAGCCGAATCCAAGTTTCAAAAAGGCCCAACGATTGTTAGTGACAGGATAAAAACTGTAACGATATACCTTGATAAATATTCGGTTGCACAAGGAGCAGAGCTCAATGAGTAACCTGAGTTTGAAGCGAGCTTTCTGGATGACGAAGCTGATCAGTTTACTCATAGGATCCAGTAAGGTGTTGAGTGCCTTGGTGGCAGGACTCTTCAAGAGTACCAGCATGATACGGAATAGATCATTGGTGTCACACTGTAGGAGAAATAGTTAAAAGCGACAAAGTATAAGCCTAGATATAACTAGTATTCAATTTGTAAACTACTGGTAAGGTGCTACAAATGTTTGTGAAAAAATTGGTCATTTATCGCGTCTCGCTGATGACTCCATTCAATTAAAAAAAGACCTTTCTGTTCATTTAAGCTCCTTTCATTGAATGCAGGGGTGAGAGTCAATGCTGACAAAAAGGTCTGAAACTGGGCTCCCAATGTTAGGTCTATTGAAATGGTTGCATTTTCACTTTGGAGTTAGATTCCAAGGAGCAGTATCATCAGCACTAAAGTACGGAGCCAGTAAAGGGACAAAGGTTTTTGTTTTGTTTTTTGTTCCCTTGCAATGGTATTTCGTTCCCTCAAAATATTATTTTTCTCCCTCAAAGTATTATTTTATATTTCAAGGGAACAAAATTATGTCCCTTTACAGGCTCTGTATGAGAGAGCAGATCAAAGAGAAGAAGAAAATAACAGCTACTTTTTTCACCATGCAGAAATGAAAAGGTCCGAGTTCAAGGATCACACCCAAGTTTACACTTCAACTTGGGACAGGTAAAAGTCTGAAATTTCTCATTCCTGTATCAATCATAGGGAAACTTGATGAAGACTTGCTCTCTTGCATTTTCTAATAAGGCAGAGCTTGCTCTAAACAAAAATTCTTACCAAAGCCAACTTCATTTAATAGTTGATAACATTCCATGGTTATTAACACCTCAGGGTATTCGCTTATTATTCAAGATGAACTTGTTTGAACGTAATAAATGGCTCACATTTTCCGGCAGAGCGAACGCTATCTTTCTGAAGAATACCTCGAAGAGAGGGACAAGGTTTGACCAGGCACTACTGCCCTCTAGTGGCAGGTTTTCCATGTACTCGGCTAGGTTCATCAAGACGATGAGGATGCGCAGCGGGGGAAGCGTCTTCTTCTCATTCAGACCCTGATATAATAAAGCATTGTCTCTGTTAAAACAGTTGCTGGACAACAATTATTTCGAAAATGTTGTCAAGATCTTTGACTGCATACAGAACAAGATTTTCATTATAGATTGGGATTCCACCTTCATTATAGACCTTTATCATGGTGCAGCCATCTTAATTTTCTCCCATTCAAATAAATGTAACCAAATCGAGGCTGGATGGGCAAATAGTCTGATTCCTTTTTGTTCAATGAATACTAGCATCCATTACTGCTGTTGGATACAGGGAACATGACCAAGATGGTGGCAGAATGATGACGGTCTATTAAAGTTATAAGTCACTGAATGCTGAGTGCTTCCTGAATGTGGGAAAATCCACAGGTGCCTCTGGTTGGACTTGAACCACAGACCCTCTGCATTTTAATACAGGTGTCTTACCACTGAGCAGCCAGTAACTAAGAGGTCGACTTTGAATAGACTGTGCTAGTTTCGCGTGAATATGAACTTCCATCACAACCATTGAATTTTACGTGTGCACGATTCAATTTCTTCAAATACTTTAGGTAAGGATTATGGCTATAAAATAATATATCATGATGTTGGGAAAGTAAAATCTAGCCATGAAATATATGAATGTAAAATACATTTAACAAATCAATGGTGAAAACCCAAGAAAAAAACTTCACCTACGTTTCCGGTTACTTGTTAACAATAAAGTAAAACAAAAATAAGCATCCTCATCCCAAGTTTTAATTTTAATTCAATGTTGATTTCAACAAATTATCTGTATTATATAAAAATTGAAATTGTATAATTATAATAAATTGCTATGGGTATTTTTATTTTCAAGAATTTTGTATAAAGGAAATCAGAAGATTTGATATCGTAGAAAAATAAAGTCTACGCTTGAGCTTTTTTCTCGTTTTCGGTACACGCAAGACTTGCACAGTCTACACCAAATAGCAGCAGTTATTGTTTTTGTTTGGTTTTTCAGGGGAGATTTTTGTTGGAGGGGCAGCTTGCTTTTGGCTTCATCTTGTATGTATTAGTCCGTCTTACCTCAAGTAGGAAGCTGATGGCATCAGTAGGTGTCAGCTCACTGAAATCAGTCAAAGCCACAACCATGGTCTTCAAAAATTCACCATCTGAAAGAAAAATTTGACCCAAAAATGGACAATAAGGTTCTTTGGGACCTGGTGTCATCTTAAGACGGTGGGCGTTCGTTTGCTCATCATTGGTGTGGTTTCTAAACTGAGCAATTTGAAATGCTACAGCATAGAGGGCAGCAGATATATCGGTTTATTTTCTCTTGATAACGTAGTCTTGGTGCAAGACCGTCTCTTGTTGATTTGTCTTTTTTTTTTCCATAAGAGGGTGCTATCATATCCACGATCCGCTCTCACACACGAACCGCTCCAAGAGAAGGTCTTGGGAAACTCTCATCCGCCACTATCGAAACTGGTAGCAAACAAGCGGATCTCGGATATGATAGTGCCCTCTCGTGGGGAAAAAATTTTCAGATCAACAAGAGAAGGTCTTTCACCCAGAGTATCGATGACGCAGTTCACAGAAAAATACATTGCCAAGAACAATGGATTTCCCTCGTAAAGTCTGCTGCCACCAAGAGTCTCCCCTTGGGAGAGTCTCCGAACTTTGATTTCCCTTTCACGCCTACAGACAGATAAACTAGTCTTACCTTCGACTCTGCTGAGAAAGAGCTGAGGGAAGATGCCGTTGGGGGCAAGTTGATGCAAAGTGCAGCGTAGAAACTGCTTAGCAACGGTGCAACAATGTCCGGGAGGACTTCCAAAGCTAGACATGATAAATACCAATTGCACACGGATGTAAACATACAGATTTTGTATACATTAAACATAAACTTGTAATTTCTGTTTATGAAATTGTTAAAATGTTTATTTGACCAATTTGGGGTGAACAAAGAATATTTTTACAAGAATGGGATTTAAACCAGCAACCTCCATGCCAGTGTTCTACCAATTGAGCTTTCTAGCCCTTCACCAATTTTTTTTTTTAAACACATACAAAAAACTAGAGACGTTTGATTCACACAAATTACTGACATTGACAATACATCCAGATCAAAATTCAAAGTCAAAATTCAAATTGGCAAAGATCTTGAAGAGAATAATCTTTTTCGACCTACTCACCATAAAACATAAAGGATGGAAAAAGAAGTGAGTAAATCAGAACTGAATGGATTTAATACATTTGCATCTTGACATTACCTTTCACTTTGCCACGGGAAAAAGGCCGCATTTGCAATCCTAGTAGAAACAAGAAATTGCAATTAATGATGAATTTAAACCACACAAGATGTTCTAAACGTTTGTTATCATAAAAAGCTAATAGGTAAAACAAAAAAATTAAAGGATGCCAACAGATAGTTCCTGATAAACGTCATTTTTTGGGATATTGGCTTGAAACTGCGTCAAGTGTTCCCTGACCGATCATGCAAGAAATTTAGCCAAACTACTGCATGCCGCAAGCAGTATTTGTTTAAAATGCTACTGAGTTGTTCATTAAAAAAATTAATGATCATTGGTGGTAAAGATGGCCGACTTTACACTATGTAAGGTCAAGTGGGAACTATCCTTAGGAAATATTGACAACAGGCAAATCCAGTACCTTCATTCATTGGCCAATCACAACTACCAATGTGCAGGCCTAAAAGTTTGACAAAAACCCATCGCAAAATGTTAACGAGCTGCCAGCGTCAGGAAAGCTAGAGTAGACATTATTAATGCCTGGCACAGTGCATTCACTAGATGATCAAGGGGCAGAGACTGTCGTGTCAATCAATGTTGTTGCTAGGAAAGTTGCTCCCATGGGTGGGGCTTAATGGATCAATAATACCTTTACATACCCAATATACCTCAACTATAACAAAATTGTTTTGCTTTGCTTTTTTATTAGGTATTAAGTCACAAGGTTTCTGTGCACACATTTCAGGTCTTTGTCTTCCATCTGGATTTCATGTATTGTCTTTTAGATCACCATGCCTTTGGCTGGTCTCGGTTCATTATCTACATTATTGATATTTTATGTGTAATTTTCACAATTTTTATGACATATTTCTTGTACTTTTTTGTGCCTTTGTAGGTTTTTATTGTCTGGACCGCCTTTAGATAGTAATTATTTTCGCTTTTTGGTTTTTCCGCAGGCTTGTTCTCCGTGTAGTCCTATTTTTACTGTTTATTCTTTGTATGTACTGTTTGCCTGGAAATAAATAAATAAATAAAATAAATTGAAACCAACACTAAATCTTGTCTGGCCAATGCAAACAGGGGGACCGGACTACCTACCTTGCCACAACTTGTAGCATCTCCAGCAGGAGAGGAGCGGCAAGCTCAGGGTCCCTATGGACCAGAGTAGATAGAACAACGATGGCCAGTGATACGGTATCATCATCACACTCTTCAAGTAGAACACCACAGTCAGTACACCTGAAGAATACACATCCCGGATTAATGATAGTTTTATATCCTGTTTGTATCTGAGAAGTAATTCCACTGTAAGCCTCGTCCGCTTGCCACGCCTGCTCCACTGATTAACAGCAGAAGCCCATAGGAGTTGCATTGAGCTAGTTTTTCTTTTGATGATCTATGCAAGAAATGTTTAATAATTGGACGTGGTTTTTGCATACGTTCTTCAGAGACTAAGGTCTTCTCAGAATTTTTCTGTCATAAGAAATGCTTTTGAACGATGAAATGGGTGAGAAATATATGCCAGCTTTGGAGCTGGAAGAAGCGAAGAATTTGAACATGTGTGATGCAATGACTTACCAACAAGATAGAGTTCTTACAAACGGTTTATAGCTTATTAAAAAACAGTCAAAAAGTTGAGGTCCAGCGACCGAATTCCATTTTGAATTTACAATTTTAAAAACATTAAAAGTTCAAGATAAAGATTTAAGCAAAATGTGAAGAGAAAAAAAGGAAGATAAAGATTTGAATCAAGTTTGTATCACAAAAGGTGAAACATGGGCATCAAAATTGGACTTTAAAATTGAACTGGAAATGCTGCTGCTACTACTCCAAAAATACAAAATGATGAAATGACCTTGAGAAATATATAAAATAAAAGAGAGAAAGGTATGACATCAGGAGCGTAAACAGCGCCCTCACTGAGGGCAAAGAAAGATCTCTAATTGGCTGATAGTTGTTTGTGGAGCGTACACACGTGAATGTTTCCTTGCAACGTATGCAAGGGGTCTATCAAAAACTCAGAACTATATTTGCATGAATTTCATTTTTTGGGGGGACTTGATTGAATAAACATATTGTTTTAACGAGTGATGGAAACAAAACTGTGCATCTTTAGTCCAAATGTTCAAACACACACAAGACTTGCACACTCTGTAATCACAAAACAATGGCAGTTTTGTAATCTGAAGCTTTTATTCTGAGAAACAGTTCTGTCCTTGTCTGAAATGTAAGACGTGTACATGTTGGTCTGTATGTGCTATTTTGTTAAAAATGTGAGCATCTACTTGTTTACAGGTTTACTTTCTTTTCCTGCATACTGAGGAAGATAACAGACATGTTGGCAGCAAATTACAAGTCTGTCGTCTCCCCCTCCCCCAACCCTCGAGAAAATAACTAAATAATTCAACACTGGTGCTCATCTTAGATGTGGCAGTGTGGCTCATGCTTTTGTACACCCAATTCTGAATCTGGACACCCTACTTTTTCTATCGCTTACATAAAAGGATTGTAAAGTAGTAATTCTGGACACCTGTTGTTTAATTTACAGCAGATTTGGACAAACTGTTTCCAAAATTTGCCTCAACACTCTGCCATTCACGAGCAAAGTTCTCCCAGTATTATAAGAATGGTGGAATGAATGCCATCGATCATACTATTACCTAGTCAGAGCCATGTAGTTTTTATCTTCATGATAACGCCTAGCAGCCGAGTACACACTGCTCTTCTTCTCAGGCGTCTTAGAGGACTGATCTTTCAACTTCTGAGATCGCTTCTTCCCCTTCTCCTTGCTCTTTCTGGTCATGCCACTCTTGGGAATACCGGAATTGACACCTCCGGCAGCTGCCGATAAGTCTAGGGTGAGATCCGCCTGTTTGCCTCCACCCAGCTTGTTGTCGATGCGCTGTGACAGGGCGTTGGACGAGATGGTGGCCACGCCCATCTTACGCTGCTTCTTGGAGCGGAAGCGAGGTTGGAGCTTGCTCTTCTCAAATGGGGAGAAGAAGGACTCTACTTTGGCTGTCATGAGCGTGGGCTCAAGGGCTTGGCGTTCCACCTTGGCTACTTCAGTCACAACCTAGGGGAGTACCAAACCAAAGAGTTGTCATGAGTCATTTATTGCATCCATTGCTGATTGATGGTAATGTTATCATCATTGGTCAACCTTACAAGATTGAATCCTCCTTATGAATGGGCAGGGATCAAGGAACTGTGTTTAGCTATGCATACTAATTCTCAAGATATCAGAGTATTTACTTTCTACTGTTCCAGTCTTGCCATCTGTCTGGATGGAGGGTCTCTATAATCAACCTAAACTATTTAAGTAAATTAATGAACTTATAAATATCAAGAATTAACTCATAACGTCATTGCAGACTACCAAGGTACTGCTGCAACCTTATTCGCCGTATTTTTGACCGTGTGAGGGCGCATGTGGAACAATTTTTTACGCGATGAAAAAGAAGTAAACAAACGTTTTTTTTCATTTTTGTTATATTTATGTTTATGTATTTTGTCATTGATGCAACAAAACTACATACAGGCAATTAAAGTAAGATGAAACTGTAATTGTGATGCAAGACATTCCCTGAAGAAAGCACCCTCATGCGGTCAAAAATATGATCAATCAAGAGCCACTTCAGTCTCCACATCTTTAAGGTGTTCCCAACATCTTAGTTTGATTCATCCTTACCCTTGGTACAGCCTGAGCAACCACTGGTTCTTCTTTGCTGACCATCAAGGCCTTAGCAGGGATTGCCTCCACCTTGTTCAGGGGCTCCAAGTCTTCCACACTCTCCTCATTCTCCTCCTCAACCTCCACAATGGTGGACGCTACGAAGCTTAGATTGGACTTCTTGATGGTTAGAGCAGTCACCTGGATCAGAGATGGAAAGGCCATTGTCAGACTTCACTGAACTCCAATTTTGGGGTGATCAAAGGGAAATTTACCAGAGCAGGATTTGAATGCACTACATCTGGGGCTATCTGGCCTATAATGCAGTCTCCCTATTTTGTCAATATCTTTGTTTGGGGGTGGGCCGGGGGGTTGCCAGTGAGAAGCCATTCAACCTTAAAGGTATCGTACACGTTTGGTAATGACTCAAAATAAATATTAGCATAAAAACTTACTTGGTAACGAGCAACGGAGAGCTGTTGATAGTATAAAACATTGTAAGAAACGACTCCCTCTGAAGTAACGTAGTTTTTGAGAAAGAGGTAATTTCTCACTAAAATAATAAAAACTTCTTGCAAGAAGTTTTTATTCCTATCTGAAAGCACACAAATTTGTACAACAAGGGTGTTTTTTCTTTCATCATTTTCTTGCAACTTCGATGACCAATTGAGCCCAAATTTTCACAGGCGTGTTATTTTATGCATATGTTGGGATACACCAAGTGAGAACACTGGTCTTTGACAATTTCCAAACGTGTTCAGTGCCTTTAAACTGTGGTAAAACAAGGGATCAGACCCAAGTTATGACTGGTTCCCTGCATACTACTTGCTTAAAGTGAAACATTCTCACCCTCGTCGGATTGCACCCTGGTCAGATTCAGATACAACTCTCCCAAGATGTCATCATCACTTCAGACAGTATTATTTCTCAAGAAATACCAACAGTAGGCTTTTCGTACCTTAACATTTTCACAGAGTGAAGGTTAGAGTCCCGGTCGTGACACTTGTGTCCTTGAGCAAGATACTATACCACAATTGCTTTGTCCTTCGGATGGGACATTAAGCCGTAGGTCCCGTGTACTAGGATTGGTAGTGCACGTAAAAGAACCCAGAACACTTATCGTGGAAGAGTAGGGGTTAACCCCGGTATTTCTGGTTCACATAGCAAGCTTGCGAGCTCCAGTGATTAAGTTCAGTTATGAGGCATCCTTGGTTCCATTACCAAAAATATATAATAATATGTTATCCAGGCATGGAGTTGCTGATATCAATAACCATAATGCATTACCTCTTCCTCAGGTACGAACAGCATATCCGGCTCACATTCCACTTGTTGATGTAGCCCAGCAGGGATCTCTCTAGGAGCCGTTGGGAGGAGGGGTGACGATGGACCGGCCGAAGGAATCGACGACACCTCCTCACTGTTATCTTGGTCTTCCATTTCATTCATAGCTTGGATTAGACTGGACTCTGTGGTGATGGAGAGTAATGTATGTCAGTCATTCTTAATGGCATACCCTCACTGACGCCATGAAGTAGCACATCTTCTACATAACTTGTTTGTTTACTTGTTTACACAGTATTCGTCAAGGCCTACAATTTTATGAAGTTTTCAAAGCTTCAAGAGCTTTAGTTTTTGCAACCTTTGCACGAAAGTGAAAATTGTAATTTTCACGGTCTTTGGTCTGGGGGAGTAAATTATGGTACATTATGTCATTAATGACATTAATGACGACCAACCTGATTAATACTCAAACCCCACGTTGTCACAAATCAGCCCCCAAACTATTGTGCATTATACCGCTCGACAATGACTCGTTGCACTTGGGTGTGAATTCTCAAACTAAAGCTTTTTTCTACTAATTGACCATTTACTGGGACAGGGTCTTTTCTAACATAGTACCAAGACTTTGGAATTCACTTCCTGAAGACCTCAGACAAATCCACAACATCACTCTCTTCCAGCAGAAACTAAAATCACACTTGTTCACGCTTGCTTTCACAACAATTTGATAATACATTAACTTAATTTCTTCAAGACCGGCACCTTTGCATGTTTTACGGGGAAAAGCACTTTACAAATGCTGTATTATGATTATTATTATTAATTGACCTTTATCATGGATCGGCCATCTTGCTTTTATTCTATTCGACCCACTGTAACCAAACCGAGGCTGGAAGGACAAGACAGTCTGGTCCCTTTCATGATATGAGAATTAGGACTGCCATTGTCACTATTGTATGTAGAATACCAGACACAGATGACCACAGCATGATAACGGTCCATATGGTTATTTCTAGATTCAAAAGTTCAATCAGGACTTTCCAGAGTGTTGATATCAGGTTGGTTTGTCTAGGTAGATATTTATCTGGTTGGTTTATGAACCAAATTTTCGAGGAGCCTCTTGGAACAGTATCCTTAGTGTTAGAGAAGTAAATCAAAGAGCCTGACTTATTGAATGCGGAGAAAACTACAGCATTTTTTGTATTCCAGACAGACGTAAAAAAAAAGGTCTAAATTAAGATAAAAAGTCTGAAGTTTCCCATCCCAGTTTACCTGATTTCTTTTTCTCTAGTGGGGTGGTAGCACCCCAGATATCTTCAGGAGTGGGTGGCTCGGGACGTTTGGGTTTACATTGATGCCGCTGCGCCTCCAGGGTGTTGATGGTAATACGCACCAGGGACTTCACCTCCGCTTTCAAATCCAATTGGTCAAAGTTATACTACGATACAAGACAAGGACATAATCAGCTTAATAATTTGGGTGAAAGTAAACAAAAATTCATCAAAAGTGGAACGGCAACTTTAGAAACTGCACAAGGCCAATTGGTCAAAGTTTTACTACGATACAAGACAAGCCAATAATCAGCTATTAATAGTTTGGGTGAAAGTAAATTGTTTTCATCAAAAGTGGAACGGCAACTTCAGAAAGTTACCCACAGCTAAAAACATGTGACCTGCTTCCTCAAAATGTAAATACAATCCAAAAACATTGTTAGCATAATGGCTACTTTACACCTGTTAAGCTCAAAAGATTTGCAAAGTGTGCTTACCGTAAACTGTGCCATATGTACCATTTGTGACTGGTTTCATGCTAACTTTTGCTTAGGTACACTGCTAAAAATTGTATTCTTGAAATAAACAAAAATCTTGTTTCAAGCAAACTTTTCTTGTGTCACTCCCGAAAATCTTATTAGGAAGATTTGTTCTAGGGAGTGACACAAGGAGGTTTTTCTTGAAATAAGATGTTTTTCTTATTTCAAGAATACCATTTTTAATAAATAATGACAAGCGTTTTGAGATGACCAGAGATAAAGCGCTGTACACAAACTTCTCATTACTATTATTATTATTAACCGACTGTGGTGTTGGCTTAGACGACTGTAATTGCATGTACTTTCAACATCACTTGCTTCAGACAACAGCCATAGCCCCAGCAACTTTTGACCTTTGACCTTACCTTGTACAGTATGATCAGAAATGACATGAGCCACGATATTCTACAGTGCGGTTCTAGGAACCACAGTGTATAATCATGTAGCTGCATGTCTTGAGGAGCTTTCTGCGGTGACGGACAGTAGGCCAGTAGCTCTATGATCATCGGCAGTAAGACAGTCCCGACCTTTACATTATGGTCCAGCATCTGCAATGTAAGGAAGATGTACAGTGGTGAATGCATGGAATGTACTTGCAGCAAGACGACATGTATAGACCTTGTGCACATGACGTCATTGACCAGTGCAGTCTTTTGGGGTGATCACCAGTGCGTATTTGAGTCACATGTAACTGTTACAATTAGCTGGCGCGCTACGCAACACACAATATTGAGCCAATCACTACAAAACATCTCCCACGTTACGCTTGAAGGGATAGTATGCGTTTGGTAATTGGAACCCACTGATTGTTCCAACCTACATAGTTGTAGATATATACCATAAAACTAACTTGTGAAAATTTCGTTTCAACAGGTGGTAGTGTTTTTGAGATATTGCCAAAAATCTGAAGCAGTTATGTCCACGCGGGAAGAATATCTGCAATTGGAATACACAATCTGAGAAACGTTACTGCAGTAATGCTTCTCAGATTCAAATTTTGGGGGATAAAAAGTTATATATTTTTCCATAACTGCAGTACTTCGAAGTGAAAAGTTTCTCAAAATGCATTATACTATCCAAAGCTGCTGTACTTCTTACCAATTAAGTTTTTATTGTCATTCATAAGTCAATAAAAATGCAGCATCAATAGAAAGCAAAGTTAACATACAGGGATGACCCAAGATTTGATTGGAGTTTTTCCACTTTATATATCAATAATATAAAACAAGTATCTACACATGGCTTTATAAAATATTTGGAAAAATGATATTATCAATGATATATAGTCATGTCAGTGCATCAGTGCATAACTCGATTCTACATCTCAGTCAAATTCTCGCGCAAAATGCTCCATACTACAACATTGTATCTCGGCGTCCACCGACTTTGCGTGCACATCCAGGTTAATTTAAGCAAGATACAAGCTTTTGAAGTTTTACAATTTGCGTTTACGTTAATGCCATTTTAGGAGATACGACCTTGTTGCGCAGACATGACTATACTAAATATGGGCCTAAAAATAGATGGAAAACGATGTCCTTGAAGAGTGGAGAGTACCTTAGGTGCTCCAGCCATGAATGAATAGAACACAGCAGACTCTCGGAGTTGTTGTGGAGCTAAGATAAAGCATTTTTCAAGCTGCTTGTATCCCATTAATACACTCAGATGACGTAACACGGTGCTCTGTGCAGGAAAACACACTTCAATATTAGAGGAAAAAACTGACATCTTTTTTTATACAGGGTGACTTTTAAGAATTCTTAAAGATTTTTTAGGGGTAATTGGGGTAGCAAAATAAGATCAATTCTTCTAGGCCATTTTGGGAAATCTTGAGACCTACTGCTGCCGATACATGTACAAATAACTAGAAGTGGATTTTTCCAGATTTGATCAAAAATAAGATCATGATAAACTGATAGAAAGTGGATGGAGTCGTATCAGAAAGCAGATTTATTCCAAGATAAAAGGAACAAAAGAAAAGAAAAATAACCAAGTATAAAATAGATCAAGGAAACTAAAACAAGGTAAGGCCGTCAATTTTCTTTTGTTCGGTCAGTCTTAACAGTGTTGTTCTTTTGTAGAGTGAAAAAATCCACAAAAGGGGTTTTGAATTTGAACTGAGACGCAATACTTGCTTTTTTTTGGTTGAGTTTTGAATCTGTTTAAGGGGACGTTAATTTAAGAGTCATTAGAAAGAGTGTTTCCCCATGATGCTTTTAAATTGTATAACTTGAGACAGAAGTCAAACTTGCTGAGAGTTGGTTATACATTACTAGAGACAAATTCATTAGGGGATGTCCTGCACCAGTCCTTTCCTTAATTCTTGGGACGCAAATGCGCTTAGCATTTTTTTTTACTCACGACATGCACCTCCGACCAATGATGTCGAGGCAACTATGCAAAGCGCCATTGTGACGTAAGTTGAAGCCTACGCCTAACGCAAACGTGAGCATAAAAGTGTCCAAGTAATGGCGGATTACACTGGTACAGAACATGTGTAATTGACATCAACTGGATTGCACTAGAGAGAATGTATTTATTTATTCCAAAAGGACCACCACTTTTTTTTAAAGCTAAACATTACATGGAATGTATGGAGATGAGGGGAACAACTGTTTAAAAATGTTTCCTTACATGGATAGTACTAACTAAGTAACTGAAAAAAGTGTATAAATGAAGTGAAAATTATAGCATAAATCATGCAATAAACTAAAAGAAATGAACTAAAATGGAGACAGAAGAACAAAATAAATGAAAAGTTGAACAATTAGAGATGATAGAAGGGTTACATTGGGACAATACTGTTGCTATTCATTGTAGGGTTTGGATTACGGACTGCGTGGATAGCATCATGGCGTGTGTTTGGGGCACTGGAACTGGTCAAAGACAAGTGGGCGGGTGTTAAAAAACAACATCAAATTAAAAACTAAAAAGAAAGAAGTAGCAATGACAAAATGTCAAACAAAAAACGAATTGAAGAAAGTTTTTTGTCCCTGTATTAATCACGTTTCTCTCCCATAACTTTTGTTTTTTTAAACCACGGTTGATAATAATTGTTTATGAAACACATTCATTGTTTATTGGACATATGTTTTTTTACGATAACTTAATTTTTTTCAAACTGATGACATTAACATTTGTTCATGAAAGTGCAGTGGAGTGAGGCTTGCCAACTCAACCACCCATCCCATCCATTCTCCCCACAAACAAAATGCAAAATAGTAGCCAAAAATAAATTGCCAAGTATGAGAAAACCTGCTATTTCCCATTTAAGAGACATACATTTAGTTGTTTTTCAAAAGATTTTAAGTACATTCCAAAAAATACTTTGTTAAGAATGTGTGATTGGCATTTTTTTTAAAACCGTTTTGGCTATGGTTGAAGCCTCAGCAAAATTACTCAATTTGAGGTTGCACTCACACATCTTGAAAAAAACAAAATGGCTAACATAACTGAAGTCTATAGGATTTGAGGCATTGCATGGTGAGGTATCAATATATATTTGGTTTGCGGTAACACCATGTGTATATCTACTTGCTAGGTAGATTTTGTTCTTCGAGAACTTGTCTTGCTTTTTATTCTACTGCCGCAGAGTATAATTTTCAGAATTTGGGAGACAAATGTATAATTATTAGGTTTGCGATAACACCATGTGTATATATCTGCTTTGCTGTGTAGATTTTGTTCTTTAAGAACTTGTCTTGCTATATTATACTGCCGCAAGTTCTCAAATAACAAAATCTACACAGCAAAGTAGATATACACATGGCGTCACCGCAAACCGAAAAATACATTTGATACCTCACCATGCAATGCCTCAAAACCCACATAACTGAAGTCTTTGCATCATCAGCATGTTACCCCAATCAAACAACTTTGATTTATTTGAATGCAGTTCCCAACAGAATTTGTGGGAAAAATACATGCTAACATGCTGCCGTGGGTGATTTTGTGCAGTATACCTTTATAGTTTCTGTTGAACAACGACATTGCTAAGTGTGATTGGTAGTTGTGGAAGAGTGGCAATAAAAAAAGCTTACCTTTGCAAACAAGAGGTAACAATTTGGGGATTTATCACATTTGCATTAAGCACGAACATTCTCTATTTTGTGAACTCAACTTATTGAGACCAGAAACCCAACTCTGTCTTGAATTTATGAGCAAAGTGTTGATCTTTAATCAAAGTAAGCTTTGGTAAAAAAACTGTGATGAGCTCTTTCACAAGTAGTCTGTTTCAGTTCTCAGCACAAGAATATCCTCACTATATTCTTAGATGGTTTTTTTTGTTCAAGAGAGTTTAGTATTGCAGGGTCAACCCTCCTTATTGATTGTACTGAAACAAAACTTCAAATCTGAAATGTCCAGGGTGAACATAGTTTTATGTCTTGTGTACAAGGATCATCAGCCCTTGAAGTTGAGTATAACCCTTCCACCCACCATTGCTACTCCCTCTGTAAACATAAGTGCCCAGGACATTGGGATTGTACTTGATGGGTGCATTACAAAAACACTGAGCACCATTTGAAGGAAAAACAGGACACATGGGGGGCGTGGAGCCATATAAACTCACAGGACCATAAAAAACATTTGCGACGCGGACAGTCATTTCAAACATCATGATGGTGTTGGGGACAACAGAGTGTAATCACAGACAAACGTGGGGCTTTTTTTTTTAAATGAGCAAATTACTGGCAACATGGTCAGGCTTTCTTGTATTGGGCTGCTGTGGTGGGGGGGTCAAAAACAGAGTTGGCTTGGGTACCAAGGTCATTGACCTTTTCATGGCAAGGAGGCAGGAAACGAACGGACGAGATTGTTCAGACAAGCTGTGGAGACTAAAAAAGAACGATCAAGTCATGACAAAGGGTCGTTGCAATGGAGCTCATCCAAGACTGTTCTTATAGCTAGATCCAGATCTCTGCCAAAACAAATTGGATTCTCAGAAATATTCATACTGTAGAAATCAAGTCCCCATTATGTACGGACAACAGATTTGGCGATGGTAATTGAATACTTTGTCATCAATTACCATTAATCAAATACCATGAACGTGTCAGCCATCAGTACACCAAGTTTAAAGGCACTGTACACGTTTGAATTACTCAAAATAAATATTAGCATAAAAACCGACTTGGTAACGAGCAACAGAGAGCTGTTGATAGTATAAAACATTGTGAGAAACAACTCCCTCTGAAGTAATGTAGTTTTTGAGAAAGAGGTAATTTCTCACTAAAATAATAAAAACTTCTTGCAAGAAGTTTTTATTCCTATCTGAAAGCAAACAAATTTGTACAACAAGAGTGTTTTATCTTTCATCATTTTCTTGCAACTTCGATGACCAATTGAGCCCAAATTTTCACAGGCGTGTTATTTTATGCATATGTTGGGATACACCAAATGAGAACACTGGTCTTTGACAATTACCAAACGTGTACGATGCCTTTGATCTACTATTTGTAAAATTTAGCGATTGAAAATTCTGTACCTTTACTTCAATGTGGCAATGCATGAGATGTACTTCTCATTTTTAAAAGAAACATCCAATCATTTTAGAAGGATTATTTATGTTTTTCTTTCCAGAAGGCCAATTTGGTGGGCAGTAGATCTAGATGTAGCTACTTGTTGGCAAAAAACAGATACTTTTTTTGAATGAGGTCAGACAAGACGGCTACTCTCTGGACATGAAGATGGGAGGGAGACACGGCTGTGCCAGAATAAAGGGGGACTCTGCGACTATGGACACGTGCAGTTTTATCAGCTACAATGGGTGGCGTGCAGTTCATCCATCGACCAGCAGGGAGTGTGTGTTCCACACAACCACTGAGGAGACCCCCCCAGTAACTGAACCTGGGTGTGATACGGCTGTACTCGCACGTCTTACTGAAGCGTTGGAAGTTGGGCCGGATTCAAAAAACTGCTGCTTTTGAGAAACTGTTCTGGAGTTTTGTTTTATAAGTGGTGATACTTACTCACGTGTCAACAAAATAATCTCATGGGTTTTGGAGCCTTTTAAAACATATCATACAGTCATCTTTTTTGCTTTTTTGCTATTTGTTTTGCTCACAAATGATTCCATTTCAGCTTAAGCAGAATAATTGAGTTTCAGAGCCATAATCATTACTGTGCACAAGAAGTTTAAAAAGAAAATGGCTGCAGTATTATTTTTTTAAAGATGCAATAAACATCTTTAAAAGTTTTCCCATAAATATAAAAACAAGCAGTATATTGTGAATTTGCTATTTCAGCCACTTATTCTCTTGAAAGCAGGTATCCATTTTAAAAACATGGCTTTCCTAGTAGCGACACCCTTGTATCTAACAACTCTCCACGCCAGGTAAACCCCGGTTTATACTTCATGCGAATTGCGAAGGCTAAACAAATTTTCTTGCGTCACTATTGGGGAAACAGCGCATACTGACAGTTTGCGTCATGTAAACTCGCTTCGCATTCGCTTTTGCGTGTGAAGTACGAACCGGGCTTAGGTATCAAACCCAGATTCAGTTCAGTGCGGGTAGCTGGCTTGTCAATGGTCACAGACATGGCACACGGATGTGAACAGGATGGGGCCTCGCTTTATCACTGACCTTCCGCATCATATTTCTTCCCTTGACAGAGTTCTGGAACGTGCACAGGTTTGATATGCAGATTAAAAAGCAT
Organism: Plazaster borealis; assembly: GCA_021014325.1. Lineage (NCBI taxonomy): Eukaryota > Metazoa > Echinodermata > Asteroidea > Forcipulatida > Labidiasteridae > Plazaster > Plazaster borealis. Next base: position 22,600 of record JAJGQC010000275.1, read on the forward strand.
TGAAGCAGCAGCCTTGTCATTTTCTGCCTTCCCCCCCCCAAAAGAACTTACAAGTGGCTCCCCAAAATATCAATCGGGTTCCCCTTAAAAGCACCCCACCCCCCGCCCCAATAACATGGCTTTCTTTTGGTTTACACGTTTAACTCACTCCCCTAAGTGGCAAGATCAGACTTAATCAGACTTTACCGCGAAGGGCATTCTGAAAATGATCAGCAATTAAAAAAACCCAAGGCCCATACGATCAAAAATGAAGCCATAATCGAAGCAAGAAATTGTCCTGCCTTTTTCTTGAATTTAATTCAACTCAATAGGATTCGTGTAAAATTTGTTTATTCAGAGCAGCATGAAAGTATTTTTGTAGTTCTGCACATTCACTGATACCAAAACTGGAAAAATGGACATATAAGTGGTTGGCACTGTGCAGCAACTCTCTCTTATTTCCATTGGAAGAATTCAAACAACCAGTATTTAGAATCAAACCAAGTGACAACAGAGAATAGGTGTTGTCTATCTTTTTAATGAACTGCTTTGTTTTGCTGGTAGAAATTGAGAGTTTCTGTTTAACTGGCTTTTCATACCAGTAAAAGAAAAGAAAAAATGCTTTAAATCCAAACTACGGTTTGTGTACAATACTTCAAACATGGACCCGAGGTACTTTAACACTCGATAAAGTTCCGGATTTTTTAGGGCAAAGTGACATTTCCTGTTAATGACAAAATTAAAAGCTTCTAGCCTAGCTGTGGCTCGATGAACACTGAAATAGGCATTATGGGTTATTCAGTAAAACACAGAGCGGTTTACATTAATTGATCTTAGTCATTATTATCATGTAATTCATTCAAGCTTTCTCTCATCATGGAAAAACTAGCAATGAAGACGAATGTTATGACCATGTGATACTTAATTAAAGGAGCACATGGCCCTAAAGTGACAATGTAAATCCTGAAAATGTATGTAAAATGTAGTAAAAATGAACCAGGCTTGGAATTAAACGAAGGCCACGGAGGCCTATGGTGCCCCTGGTCTTGGCCTTGGTGCCCCATCAAAAGTTTCCCATAGACTTTAATGAAAATGCCCTCTTAAAGATGAAATTCCAGGCCTGATAAACTACATTAACTCTCGATAAATGCAACATATTTGGATTTTTACAGTGTCTCTTCAGAGCATGATTCTACACGAGTTCCTTCAACAGAACATTGACAATATTTGTGTTAACAATGACCATGTTAAAAACTCTGCAAAACTTCACACTCCATTTTCATGAGACTGTTTCACAGCTACGTCTTCAATGGAGCCACAAAAAGCAACATTTACATCATGTTATGTAGCAAAATCCAAGATGAATTAGCCATTAATTAGTAATGTCACTCATAAACAAGAAAGTGACTATAAAGATTATCAAATATTGAATATATTGATATTGCAATGATATTGAAATCTCATGAGATTTGGCGTAGATTAGAGACAATATAGAGCTTTAAAGCAAGATAACTTCATGTATGATTGAAAAATATTTTGACAAAGACATGATTGATATTTAAAAAAGTAGTTTACAGGATTGGTATTCAAGAGTGTGGCTAGTTCCAAAATACTATTGACCAATCAGGGACTATGTCTTGAGAATTTAAATCTATCTGCTTTGAATTTTTTTCTTTTAAATATTTGTATCTGGTTTCCACGCACTTCATGCAAAAGATGAGTGTCAGTGACTTACCATTGCTCTGCTTGATGTCTGCTCTTCATCAGCACTGCTGTCACGTGTCATGAACTGCAAGTAGTAAAATAGAAACATGGGGATCAGGTTGGCTCAGTGGTTTCTTTCCCTGCCTTTCACCTCTTTGGACCACGGTTCGAATATCTCAACGTATAAATCCCTACGCTGACAGGCCATTTGCTTAGAGTTTCACACACAAACACACACGCATCTTGAAAAATGCATCCTTTTGGAGAGTTCTTTTATTCTTTCATTTGTCCCTGCACTTATAACAGTTTCCCATAGACTTTGTACACAACATTTCTTGTAGAGCACCCCGGTCTTTAGAACTCCCCTATGGAGTCCTTTTATTTTCCCTTTTTTGTTTTGTCCTTGGTCTCCATAAGGTACTGAAAGTGAGCACAATAGCACCCTCTGCTGTCCAACCCACAACGCTCTGTGACATGCGTGTCACGCTAGCGCCCTCTTTTTCATGGGCGTTACAATGTGTAAGCACTCATAGTTGAGTACAGTGGAGAAGGAGGTAGGGGTGTTCTATAGGTAGTACTCATTTGTAGACCCTACCCACACTACTGTGGGGTGGGAATCTACATCACTCTACTTACCAGGGCCCAATTTCATAGAGCTGCTTAACAGCAAATATTTCTTAGAAATTTTCTGCTAAGCAAAAATAAGCAGGATACCAAC
>JAJGQC010000276.1:0-25000 GCA_021014325.1 Plazaster borealis
TGTTCAACGGAACCATGGGATTGAGAGAAATTCGGAAATTGTCAGTATTGATTTTGAAGATTCTATCCCACTCGACAAATTCTGTTGCAAAGAATCTAATAACAAATTGACAAAGTCAAGCACGCCGGCGAAAGAGTTAACACGTTTTTGGCGAAGTGTGAAAGTGAACATTGTATAAAAGCAAACGTTTCACCGTATCACACAATGGTATCTCATCGCGTCTGTCATTGTACAGTGACACGACATGATGCAACAGCTGATGGGGCTCGATGATACCGCTGAACTTTTACCAGCCATAAATGCAACCCCAACCTGATTAGCATCGATCAATTATTCACAAACACACCGAGGAAATAATTTGTTTTAATGGGGTGTGTGTTAGTTTAAAGGGATTGTATACGTTTGGTAATTGGAACCAATTACTGTTTGTTTAAATCCTATATAGTTGTAGATGTATACCATAAAACTAAGCTGTGAATATTTCATTTCAAAAGGTGGTATCGGTTTTTTTAAGATATTGGCGAAAATTGTGAGTGGTTTGTCCACGCAGGAAGAATAATCTGCTATTGGAATACACAATCTGAGAAGCGTTACCGCCGTAACGCTTATCATCAGATTAAGATTTTGGGGGATAAAGAAGTGATATCTTTTTCCATAACCACAGTACTTCGAAGTGAAAAGTTTCTCAAAATGCATTATACTATCCAAAGCTGCTGTACTTCTTACCAGGTAAGTTTTTATTGCCATTAATTTACAGAGTCCAAACGCAGACACTTTCAAATATAATCATTTATACAGACCAAGCTGACAATGGTCAACTGGTTTCTGTTAATGTAAGTGGAGTGAATTAATTTAAAGTAATAAAGGTTATCAAATAACATTGCTTTTGTAAATGAAACACACATGATATCTTGTTTTTTGGGGAAGCTGAAATGTTCCCGTATCTGTAATGACGTCGAAATCAGACAAAGTACATCCTCACACAATGACATCGGCCACTACTTCCAAGTGCATCTCGACCACCGGTGGCGTAGCGATTTCATGTTGAATGAGTTTAGGCGCAGCGCGCGTCTTTTCTACTGCCGCCGTAGTTGGTACAATATCAGCGTTATCATATAAAATATGAAGATGCTGGAGTCCTCCCACCATACTGTTAGTCCTGCTCAGAGCATCCGAGAATCGAGAGTTCCTCCGGCCCTCGCCGCTCTGACTAGACGAACGAGGTCTCTTCTTCATGCAGAAGAGCGCGCGGCCGAGACGCCGGAATGCTGCTTTAAAGTCTTGATTCCTGTGGGCGTAGATCCAAGGATTCAAACAGCTATTTGCAAATATCAGAAAGATGGAGTATTTGTGCAAAGGCAGGTCCCCGCAGACGTTGCAGAATTCCTCCACGAGTAACGTCAGGGTGAATATCACCCACGTGATGCAGAAGAAACCAAGAATGATCAGCAATGTCCGGGAGTATTTGTTGCCCTTGAACATGTGGAAATTCTTGTTGAAAGAATTCGGGAAGAGGGAGAGCTGAATGGCCGATATGGCCCGGGAGTGGTGCCTAGCGACCAGCATAACGCGGCAGTAACATCCGATCATGAGAAGAAAAACGGGTAAGAAAGTCGTGGAGAGTTGAAACAACACCACATACCGGTTGAGAAGCTTAAAACTACACTCATCATCCTGTAAAGTTTTGCTCGCGAGGATGCTCTCGACGTAGTTCCAACAAAAGGGTACGGAAGCGATAACGGCGACGTACAACCATATAGCAGCTGAGAGTCCAACCACACGTTTGGTGGTAATGTGCTGGCAATACTTGAGGGGTTTCACCAGGGCGGCGTAGCGGTCGTAAGCGACCGCACCCAGGCTCAGGAGCGAGACACCGCACCCCAAGGTAACCAGACTGTACGCTAACGTGCACAGGTAGACGTTCGGTTTCAACCACACGGTGACGTACAACAACGGTATGAAGACGGCAACTGATATGTCCGCTGCAGCTAGGTTGACCAGTATGTGGTTGGACGGTATCTGAAGTCTCTTGAACTTTGATACCGATAACATGACCAAGACACTGCCGAATACTGTCAGAATCGAAATCAATAACACCACCACGGCTCCAGCTATGGCGATAATAAAATTCAATGGATTCTTGTCCCAGTCACCAGGACCGGAGATGTTTTGGGAACCGTCCATCTTGCTTTTACTCGGCATGTGGATCAACCATTCTGGGGAAAAAATAAAGAGACAGAGGGAACATTAGGTCGTGAGAAACAGAATGGTATTCCCTCGGAAAATATTGGAAACAAAAGTATAGGCGTAAGGCCTATTATACAAGCAAACTGCAGTGTTGTTGACTCGAGTCGGTGACTCGGACTCGAGTCGCAAATTTCATTGACTTGCGACTTGACTTGACTTGAGAAAAAATTACTTGGTTACAAAACTGGCAAACTGTCTTTTATGATTATCAAGAAGCCTCACACAAAAATAAGTAAATTTCACATACAATGTAAAAACACCACACACACAAGAAAAGGACAAAAGAGTTCAACTTAACGTACACAATGCAAACCCAAATAATGGAAATGTACAATCCCAATGACTATTTTACGTTTCAAACAAAAGCAGGTTTTAAACAAAACAAAAATTCACAGGATTGTGCACAAATCGCCGATTATACATTCATTAATTTGTTTTGTCTATTTTTGTTTTAATGTGTGTCAAGGAATGGTAGGCCTACTCGAAAAAAAGAAAAATGTGCACAATGTGTACGAAGGTAAAATGTCAATATTAATAGCTGCCAGCTCCCGCACTCGCATGTTGATACTTATTGACAGGTGGCATTTTCATTATTAGATCAAAGTAGTCATTTTAAGGCCATTTTGAAAATAACTTCTCCGTGACTGTTTCTATTAATGTTCTGAGGAGTCACTTCACTATTGATAGAAGAAACTTCACTCACTCTGTGGGCATAAAGATATCACACACAATGTGGGCCATTGATGGAAAAGTACATGCTCCTCGTTACGGGTTCGTAACTTTGAGGACAGGGAAGCCGGTAAATTTGTAGCTATCTTAAAGGCACTGACCACGTTTGGTAATTGTCGTCAAAGACCAGTGTTGTCACTTGCTGTATCCCAACATATGCATAAAATAACAAGCCTGTGAAAATTTGGGCTCAATTGGTCATCGAAGTTGCAAGAAAATGGTGAAAGAAAAAACACCCTTGTTGTACCAGATAGGAATAAAAGGCTTCTTGCAAGAAGTCTTTCTACAGTACGTAACTTCAGAGGGAGTCGTTTCTCACAATGTTTTATACTATCAACAGCTCGACGTTGCTCGTTACCAAGTGAGTTTTTATGTTAATATATATTTTGAGTATATTACCAAACATACAGTGCCTTTCTGGGGTGATGGTAGAATTTTTTTAGTCATACCCAGAGTTGTAGATTAAACAGGCTTTCAATCTATTGAGAGAGTATCACACACTCAACATGAAGATGACTTTAAGAAAGAAATTAAGTAAGTATTGATCTCTCCTGAGACATAAACTCTCAGGTTTTGAGTCTCGCTGTATAATTTGCGTTTGTTAAAAGTGGAAATTGAATTAATATATATTTTGCGTTTAATCTTATCCCTGGTAACGCCTACTTTGCTACTGTGGGCCTATTTAACAATCGACACGGGTTCATCATCGACACGTACACACGCCTTTAAAGTGACATTGACGTGGTGTGAAGACTGGGTTTGTACAGGAACAATTTAATCAAGACTATTGGCCCTTTTCGAAACCGTGGATTGGGCTTGAGCTTGGAATTATAGGCTCCGTCAGTTATTTGGCAAATGTGCGCTTTCCTATACGGGGTTTCAACCAGGTGGACAGAGCCCATAAGCCCAAAACCTTGGTTTCGAAAAGGGCCCATGATAAAGAATATACCGATGGGCCTTTTTTGGAATTTGAGGCTTGGCATGGTGATATCCCTGTGTAATAATTCTATACCGACACTATGTTAATTTCAATAACGATACAGTAATGGGGACAATTAACACCGTGTTTGTGTTGTCACATATGAATATCAAGAGAATCAATTTAACACCCCCATGTTTTCGCAGTGTACACTGCAAAAACGGGATGTTCAAATTGACCACATGGGTTGTTGTCACATATAGACACCGAAGAGAGAATCAAAATTAACCCAATAGGGTGTTAAAATAACACCAATGTAATTGTTTTGGCAGAAATTCGTGCTATTTTAACACCCTATGGTGTAAAATTTTGATTATATTCTGGGTATCTATAAGTGACAACACCCATGGTGTCAATTTTAACACCCCAGTTTTTCTGCAGTGTAGGCCTTCCTCTATCTTACATAATTTCTTATACAGTTCTGCGCGTATTGTGCGTTTAATTTGACATGTCAGAATCACTGTATTGCTAATCCTGACACACAATGCTCAATAATGAGTTCGGGGTCAGTCTATTTTTAGATGTATACAAGATTGTTGTTGACGACGAACAGCTTCATTGAGTTTTTCGGATGCAGAATTTATTAGTTGATTTGATTTGATTTATTTTGGCAAACTACAAGGAAAATGCATGCGAATACACAACAAAAAAGACAAATAGACTGAAAAGAGCAAGAAGAAAAAAACCTGTTTGCCGAGGGGGACAAAAAGGCAAAAAAAAGAGGAGACTTTTGGCAACCTACAAGGAAAATACATGCGAATACACAAAAAAAAGACAAATAGACTGAAAAGAGCAAGAAGAAAAAAAACTGTTTGCCGAGGGGGACAAAAAGGCAAAAAAAAAAGGAGACTTTTGGCAACCTACAAGGAAAATACATGCGAATGCACACAAAAAAGGACAAGACTGAAAAGAGCAAGAAGAAAAAACTGTTTGCCGAGGGGGACAAAAAGGCAAAAAAAAAAAGAGGAGACTTTTGGCAACCTACAAGGAAAATACATGCGAATACAAAAAAAAAAGACAAGACTGAAAAGAGCAAGAAGAAAAAACTGTTTGCCGAGGGGGGAAAAAAAAGAAAAAAAAGAAGAAGACTTATTTCCATTTTGGTCCTCCGAGTGAAAACAAACGGCACACAGTCAATATCAAGACGAAACAGTTAACTTGAAGGACTACAGCAAAATACAAGCAAATACAGGATGGGAAAAGCAATCTACAAAAGCACACGAAGAAAGCCCAGATTAAAAATAAAGAAATTAAGGATATATATATATTTTTTAATTGTTGAAGAGTAAAAAATTACAGACAAAGCCCTAACTAGAGCTCAACATGTGGTTTTGACAAGGGTCTGAATGAAAAGTGTAGATTTTGCAATCGGTTTTACATACATTTTTCGGTTATAGCGTGTAAGTGGGGGCTTAGTGTTAGCCAGAGAGGTGTCTGGGTGTCTTTTGGACACCATGTTTTAAATGATATGGACACCCTGTTTATCTGTCATTTACATGTAAATGTATTGTAAGTGAACAATTTGGACACCCAGTTTTTAAATATCCAGCAAATTTGACACCCTTTTACCAAACACTGGCTTAAACCTTTAGTGGGGGGGGGGGTGATTAAACGTGTTTATGTTTATAGATAAACATTGATATGTTCAGAATATAAATATGTTCAAACTCTAAACGCAGTTTAACTGATAAACGCGTCACAGTGTTTTTAAACTGTTACGTTTTTGCGTTTATGTAAATGTTTAGATCCTAAACACTTGGTTTTACAGTGTAGGCACACGTCTTAGAAAATGGGAACTTCTTACTTAAAGGTGTTGTTATACCGGAATGGATACAGCTGACAGGATAGTCGCAGATAGTGTTCATATTGTGTGTGATCAACCGGGAATGCCTAATTTGGGCTTAATCCGTTGTGTGAGTCAGGAGAAAATAGTGAAACACCATGCACAACTTTCAGCATTGTGCTTAATTTTGGTTGTAACAACCGAAATCAGCTGTTGCGTTTTTAAGGTTTTCAGATACAGTTTTCTCAAATAGGCCTATGACTTCATTTCAGAGGGAAATTTTTCACAGAAAAAAGGTTTCTATAGTTATGAACTTCATAATCAGAAAAGCTCTCAGACTAAAATTAAACAATGATTTTTAATCCTCACCAATCCTGTCTAGTAATACCCAATACGTTACAAACACATTAACAACAATTTTACACAGGCATTGCTAACCTCGTCATTCGCAGCTGTCAAATCACCATCAAATAAACCGAGAACCGAGATCCCCCTTCCCCCCTCCCTCCACAAACCACCCTGAAGCCCTTCCTTATCAAATACGTCATGCCATTACACTAACTGAATTCAAAACATCGCTTAAAACTCACCTTTTCCAGACTTATTTTGCTTACTAGGCTATTTATTTTCATTCCCGTGCATTATTAATTGTTGATTGTTGTAATATTTATTGTTTTAAAGCGTTGTGGTACCTTCTGCGTAAGAACGCTATTATTAATAAACCGTACATGAGAAGATCACAATATTACATGGTCGATATGAAGACAAATAGTATGTGGCACCACCCCCTTTTAGGACCATGGGGCCTTTTCCAAATCTCATCTTGGGCTACGTCATCAAGTTTGGAGCAGTGTACATTAATGCACGGTGTTTCCAACATCAAACGAAGCACCGGAGACGGAGCCTAAGCCGAGAAGGACCCTAATAAGCCGAAGTTGCGGGGGGAAAAACTTGCTGTGGGGCAGTATTTCATGTCAGCTTGCCAGGTCTCCATGGTGACAGCCAAGCGGAGACGGCTGCCAGCAAAAAACCTTGGACAATTTTAATTGAGCGGGAAATAGCCGGAATGAAAAGTATTCTGGTGGATAAAAACGAGATTAAAAGAAGCTGTAAATACTCAACAAAATTATGATATGTGATCACCTATTCTATATTAGGAAAATGAAAATTGCACAATTGCGCAATAAGAACCATCCAAATGTGCAGTCTTAAGCAGTGTAATAAAAGTTGACTAAAAAAGATCGCCTGTTTCTACTCTCAGCGCTACTGGGGTCGATTTCACCAAACTCTTCCTAACTTAGGACTAGTCCTAGGCAATGCTAAGAGATAGGACTAGTCTTAAGTACTGGTCCTAACTTAAGACTAGTCCTATCTCTTAGCATTGCCTAGGACTAGTCCTAAGTTAGGAAGAGTTTTGTGAAATCGACCCCTGGATACCGTTAACCCAAATCAAAATCTTGTGAGACTGTTTTTCAAAAATCATCCATGAATAAATGTTCTGCATCTTACAAGCTGTTATTGACATAATTTAATTTTTTACGGAAGACGTGAAATGTTAAAATAAATGTAGAACTTAGAGTCAACAAGAGTGTTTCGTATGTATTTGTTATTTTTTGCCAAACACGTTCACCCTCCGAGCAAAATTGCCTACACTCATCTGCGGGGAGCTGTTACTGACAGTCGAAAGGAAAACGCGCTGTTTGCACGAATCAAAAACATATTTTTTTAATACATCTTTTGTTAAGCTATTTTCTCTTCTGGGGGTCTGCAGATATCAATCATGAAACAAAAATTCTTTAAAAAAAAATGGTTTTATTTTTTTGAAAAAAAAAACCTTATCGGGAGGCTATTTCTGTTTGTTTGCTTGTTTGTTGAGGTGCTTGCTTGCTTGTTTGTTTGTTAGGTCGGTTTTGTTAACAGTGTATCACCACAGAGATTTGTAAACAAAGGCATTTGGGTGAAGTATTCACACAGCTGAGCCAGGCTGAATGAACTAAGTTTCTCAGACAACTGAAAAGTTCATGTTTGTTTACCTTGATATAGGCCCCTAAGGATAATATAGACCAAACCAAAAATGAAAATTATTTTTGATGACAACATTAACTAGTTACTAACTAATTAGCGATTTCTGTCAGCAGTGCCTGCCGACCCGCACGGTTTTAATAACCCGGGGATGAAATTCTCAATAGACCTTATGCATTGACGTCATCCAGCCGCCATCTTAGAGGCAAAACGATGACGAAACAATCGAAACGCACAGATTTGTACGCGCGGCGCACAGGATTGGCCAATGAACAACCTCCTTTTGACCTCTAGGCGAGGGCGCCCTACTGAAATGACATCATGTGCATAAGGTCTATATTTGCACTTGACTCTGATAATTCGTGCGATACACCTTTAAATACAACTTATTGCTTGTGTCTAAAAAAACAAATTACTTAAAAACTGAACCCTATCAAGTATCCAAAATGAAACCATCTGGAATTACACAAGAAGTGGTTTAAGAAACACTTTGTAACCTAACACCATGCACCACGCGGGCTTGGAGCTCTGAATTTAATTTGGATTGAAGTATTAAGTGCATGAGAAGATACAGACGGCAAATTGTGTATCAGATGACCAATCTGTAAGGCGTTTAACTCGAGATGAGATTTTAATTGTTTGGCTATTTATTTTTAAAACAATTCTAAAATTTCAGCAAATGCATGTGCAGCAACATACGACTACAAAATGTACCCTTTAACAATCGCATGATGGAGTTTGTTAAAAACAAAATACGGGTTCAGCAGACGACATTTTGCCTGGTCAAAATGACTAAATTCCACGGTGGATTGAAATTTTAAAAATCTTTAAATTTAATTTAAAGATATAACATTTCAGCAACATCATTGGATAAGCAAACACTTACATACATCATGCTTGGTTGTTCGATTACTTGATTAATAGCCATTTTGCTACATGCCTATAATCCAGAAAAACGAAGTGCCTTGCGGAATCCACACAATTTCCCGTTAGACATCAGTGACCCAAAATATCAGTCATAAAACAATCTGTCCGTCCGTGTTTTCTTTCTATTTCCAACCTGAACACTAATCAGGACGAATTTTTGCTCAGGTTATTTTTAGCAGTTCCTTAAACCCGGAGTATCGGAATGAATTTATTCTTATTCCAGTATCCAAAATAAGCTTTTACTTTCAAAGCATGCGGACAACATTGGGTCAACGACCAGTTTCCGCACTTCAAGCGACCCTTTATAACATACATCCATGAAGTGAAACAAGAAACGTGCGAAGGTTTAAAGGGTCTGTATACGTTTGGGATGACTCTGAAAATTGATGGCAGTAAAAACTTACTTGGTAAGAAGTACAGCAGCTTTGGATAGTATAATGCATTTTGAGAAACTTTTCACTTCGAAGTACTGGTTATGGAAATCAGATATCACTTTTTATCCACAAAATTTGAATCTGAGAAGCGTTACTGCAGTAACGTTTTTCAGAAAGTGTCTTCCAATTGCAGATTATTCTTCCTGCGTGGACATAACCGCTCAATATTTTCGGCAATATCTCAAAAACGCTATCACCTTTTGAAATGAAATTTTCACAGGTATGGTATATATTTACAACTATACAGTGAGTTCTTATTACCAAACGTATATAATCCCTTTAAGATCAATTGGTCATGGAGTCACAAGAAAAACAGTGAACAAAACATTATGTTTTCACTGTTTTCATAACATTTAGTTTTCGACTCACGAGATCAAAACTAAAATGCAATTTCTACAAACCTACTGGTATAGCATTTCAATCAAAAATGTAAAAGGCCTATTTGAAGGGAAGTTTTCCACCATGTCCATATTTCAAAGTGTATTTGTGCAAATCTGTGAACATTTATAATTTATTTTCAATCTACCAAATGTTGTGCACACCCTTTAAAAGAGAAATTACTTCTCTGTTTCAACTTGGGTATTTTTAAGACGAAGCCAACTGCTTAGTGTTCATTACCAAAGGAATTACAGCTATTTGACCGACTTGTAACAGAGAGTATAATGAACGAGCTGTGATTGTAACCAGTTGACTCGTTATTCTATTCTCATCTCTGATGTAACACAAAAATGCCAGTGATTTCTGTGTCAAGACAATAACCAGACACTTTGCTGTTACATTTTCCCGTCCGATTACTCCAGAAAAATGTCATCCATATTGAATTGTTTGTCAAGGAGAGGTCAATGAATGTTTCACAATCAAAGACTACCGGTAATTAAACAGATTATGAGATAAGAAGCTGGAAATGCAGACCATGCGATTAAAAAAATACCCGACCGACTGGATTTCAGACAGCTTTGTTTGCAAAACAAAAGTATTTAAATCGGCAAATTTCTAGCCTACATGCTTTATATACGAAGCTTTCACATTAAAAAATGGCGGTGTTATTTCCGATAAACTGCCAACCAAATGAAGCTCTGATGTTACAATATTTTGAAATATCCAACACAAATTTACAAAATTAAGCATTTTAAGAAACCGCCCATCCAAACAGTTCACGGCACCTCGATGGGTTTCACCAGAAAAACAAACATGACCAGCACTTGTTGAGTGAAGGCATGTAAGACATGCATGGAAATGTTTAACATTTATTTTTGGTTTGCCCTTGTGGTAAATATTATACTAGCACTGCGTGGAAGGTCAGGCGATCAAATCTGCGTCGATGAAAGTTTCCACTCGCAGTAGGTCGGAAAGCATTGAGCGTAACATTCTTCAAAAAATAGGTGAAGGGTTAAGGAATCGGAGTTAGTGATTTGCCTACAAAGGTCAACTTTATCATCAGATTCTCTCAAAAGTATGGAACAAATAGTAAAAGGTGCACATAATAATTAAACACCTGGATATCTTGACACAAAACAGTGAGTAGAAAAAACAAATATTTCAGCACTATTTTACTGACCAATGACGCAACTTTTCTCAAATCAAAACAAAAAGGAATGCGCAGCATGCAAGTGTCCACAAATTGCTGTCTGGACAAACAGGCCTAGTAATTTGACAAAACCTAGATCCAACTCTGTCATTTTCGCTCAAAAATCTGCCACAAGCTTTAGCAACAGATATGCCTGTATACTTACATTACACAGCATCCACTTCACAGCTTGTCACCAGATAGACGTTTTTCATCCAAATCTTTTTAGTATGAAAATCCAACAGAAAGGTTCAATCACAAAATCCTCGTGTAGAAAAAAGCCGCCCCTTGACGTTCAAACAATGTCCTCTGCCTGCCACACTCGGTATAAGATTGTATATATTGGACAGTAATTTTGTCCTTGTGTGTAAATTATCTCCTAAACAATGGCACACTATACGGTGGGTAGCAAACCGTCATCAAAGGAAATGTCAGTAAATTGGGTTCCAGCACTGATTACCAAGAATCATCAGCGAGTCCGGTAGCTCAGTATCCGCAGCTGTGACTGAGGGAATGTGGGTTTTTTTCCCCGGCATCGTGGTGATCAGCTTCCACGGTTATCTCTGAAGTATACTCTCCTATAAGCTGTGACGGCTCCTCGCTGCACAACAACGCACATGTCCCAACACATAAATGATGAACAGATTTATAAGTGCATCATCCAAGATTTAAATCACAAGTAAATCTACAGACATCTCTCACTCATCAGATCTACCCGGCCCTGGAGACAAAAGGACAATCTTCTGTATAACCACCACTCAAAACTGCCACCAAGCATCAAAGAGAAGCACAAATAACTGCGAAAAGAGCTATCTGACACTGACATGACAATTCAATTCCTCCAGGCTAATTAGTTACGTAAATCATGATTAAAGTCTTACGGTGAAAAAAAATTACTCACTGTTCTTATCATCTCACAGCTAAATCCGGCTGGTACTTTTATGGATTATGAAGTTTTCCTGACAGATGTGAAGTTTAACCTCTAAGAAATTAACCGGGTTTCATTTGTTTTCTTTTTTTCTTAATGGAGATCCAAGGATGAGGAACTTGTTAGCAGGTAATGTTGACTGACTGCCGGAGTGAAATGACTGTCTCCCTGCAAGGCTGGCACGGCTGGACAGAGCGTGCACTAGAGGATTCTACGTTGAGACAGTCGATCATTAATACTCCTACCGCATACGGTCTGCAGTCTGTCTGTCCAGCCTATCCTGCCCTCCCAATGCACTGCGCAGAAACAGCCAATAAGCTTTGGCCATCCGAAAAATAGTATATGTTTATCGTAAGGGGTCAACTAAATCATCGCCCCTTTTTATTTTCAATTTTGAGTGAGGAAAACTAGCTATTCGTGATAATAATACATGCAAGGCTACCATCTGTTGCCATTTTAAACTGCACAGGGCGCTAAGCATTTTAAAATGTAGTCAGTCCCTATACAGGGACTGACTTCTAAAAAATAAGCTTTGATGTAGATTTTTTTAATTAAAGAGAAACATTGTTTCTCGTTAGATTTGTTTTTGAAAGATTTGAGACACAAATACTTTCAAATACATTCAGATATTATTTTCACAATTATTTTCACAGTCATTTACATCAAACACTATTTACAAGGAGACATTCTCTGAACCATTTGGTATCTCTACGGACACAACAGCTTATAAGGATGATGTCATTCAACCAATAGGAAAGCAGTAATGAAGCATTGTCGCTTCTCGTCGGCCAATCGGTGGCGAGGAATACATGATTATTACTGATAACGTCTCCTGAAGACAAACAGAATACTTTTCGAAACGTCGAGTCTCTATTAAAGGGAGGCCTATTATACAGGATTGGTAAGGATTAAAATATATTGTTTAACTTAGTCTAAAAGCTTACTGATTATGAAGTTCATACTAGAACCAATTTTTTCTGTGAAATATTTCCCTCTGAAATGAATTCATTCTCGAGAAAACTTTATCTGAAAACCTAAACAAACGCAACAGTTGATTTCAGTTGTTACAACCAAAATTAAGGACAATGTGTTTACATGCTGAAAATTGTGCATGGTTTTTCACACTATTTTCTCCTGACTCACACAACGGATTAAGCCCAAATTTTCACAGGTTTGTTATTTCATGTATAGTTGATCACACACAACATGAATACTGTATGCGACTATTTTGTCAGCTCTACCAATTCTGTATAATAACCTATAACTCACCACTGGTTCTTCTCAGAACCACAGTTTCTTCATAGAAGAGATTACATTCACCCGTAAACTGGTTACTTGCTTCTGATAACTGTATTACATTCACCCGTAAACTAGTTACTTGCTTCTGATAACTGTATTACATTCACCCGTAAACTAGTTACTTGCTTCTGATTACATTCACCCGTAAACTAGTTTGCTTCTGATAACTGTATAACATTTACCCGTAAACTAGTTACTTGCTTCTGATAACTGTATTACATTCAGGCCGTAAACTAGTTACTTGCTTCTGATAACTGTATTTTATTCACCCGTAAACTAGTTACCGATACTTCTGATAATTGTATTACATTCACCCGTAAACTAGTTACCGGTGCGGCACTTCTGATAACTTTATTACATTCACCCGTAAACTAGTTAATTCTGATAACCTGTGTTTCAGAGACTCTTGGGTGAAACAGATAAAATGTGGCCTTGCCGAAAACTATTGAGATTATTCTAATTTGAAACAACTGTTGTTTATGTTATTTAAATGGTGTATAATAAGAATGGCGGGGTGGGAGCCGTTTTTGAGAGTTCTTCTTTAAATGTTTTCAGTCAGGAGGACAACATTTTCAACCGAATCTCCTGTGTAATATTGTGTGAAACATAGCACTTACAATTTTCAGGTACCAAAAAAACACACCTTATTATTATAATATGTTCGCCAGTCACGTCTCCAGCGACCCGATAAATAATCAAATGTATAAAACGACAGACGGACGGAAAGAACAATTGAGAATAACTCGAGCGAATGATGTATGTTATCATGGATGGTAATTACTCGGTTATTATACATTTACTGATTGTGTCTGGATGAGGGATTATACAAACAAGTCATACAATGGTGATGGGGGAGGGATGGCGACACGCTGCAAGGCCATCTAAATCATCTTGATTGTATAATATGTTTTTTTGGGGCACACTAAATAATACCACAGGCAAGAAACTTTTACGATTCTGTTGTTATTGACGCATTGGAAATGTTTATATTATTGTCGACGTGTGCATCGTGAAGCTTGAAAGATTTACATTTGTTTTTCTTTATTCACTGATGATAACTGCAAGGGCTCAAGGTGTAGGGGTTATGGCAAACTTTGCGATCAGCATAAACGCTATCACGCTGCGACCATTTTCATCACTTTCTGTGGCCAAGAATGTCTGCTTATAAGCCAAGTCAAGCGACTTCTGTACGGCTATGGCTGTTGGCTGCAACGGCAACGTTGAGGACTTTATACGGTGTTCCGGCCGGCCGCAGCCACTGCCGTAGCCGTAATCGCTCAATTCGGACACGGCTTAAGACTTATCAGAGACCAGTAAAGATACAAGGCCCAATTTCATATAGCTGCTTAACGGTAAGCAAATTTTCGTGCCAGCTGTAGCAGAAAATGTGCTTGTTCATAAGCGTATTTCACAGGTTAGCAAGAAAATTAGGCGGCCATATTGCGCGTTCACCATCGATTTGCATTGTTACGTCATTCATTTTCATACAGTAAGCACCGGAAGGTTATAGCATGCCTTTTCGTGTGCTTACAGTTAGCAGCGCTATGAAATGGAAACTCGCCTAGTAAGTACAAAATCGGCCGTTAAGCAGCTCAATGAAACTGGGCCCCGCAAAACAAATCTGCTCAGCAAATTTCTTTGCTTATCAGAAAAATAGCGGGGGCACCTGCACAACCACGTTAACTTAATGACATTTTGATTGGTAACCTGTTTCTGATAAGAAAAACATTTCTGTGCTTAGCAGCTTTATGACATTGGCCCTGAAGACATAGGGCCACCTCAACAGCATGTTCTCTTTTATTGTTCTAGTTTACACCGATAGTCCAGTTTTGCTTTGTCTTAACCTTTTTTATTGCATCGCCACTTTTTTGTTGTTTCTTTCTTGTCTTGTTTTTGGTTTGGTTTTTTTCTCCATTGAGTGGGAAAGCCTCCAGATAAGCTTATAGCTTTTTAGGCAATCCTTCTTCAATTTCTCTCCCCCATTGTTTCTTTGTATTTTTATGTTTTGCTGTTTTGCCTGCTATATTTTCTAATAAATAAATACAAAAATAATTAAGTAAATATTAATGGGTTCATTTATTCCTCACGGAAAACCAATTCCAATGTAATCCCATTGCACACCATACAATCCAATTCTAGCATTAACAATTCAGTTAATTTGGTGTTGTGACACATCCATCTCGCCAGGAATCATAATTGACATTTTATCAGCAGTCACCAAGGTACAAAGATAATCAATTTAACCTCAGGGTAAACGAAACACTCATCTGTCAAAAAGCCATTGCCAAAATTTCACACCGTGTTGTACAAGAAGACAATGTTTCTGAACTTTTTTATGTTGCTATAGCAAGTTAAAGGTATCGTACACGTTTGGTAATGACTCAAAACAAATATTAGCATAAAAACTTACTTGGTAACAAGCAACGGAGAGCTGTTGATAGTATAAAACATTGTAGGAAACGACTCCCTCTGAAGTAACGTAGTTTTTAAGAAAGAGGTAATTTCTCACTAAAATAATAAAAACTTCTTGCAAGAAGTGTTATTCCTATCTGAAAGCACACAAATTTGTATAACAAGGGTGTTTTTTCTTTCATCATTTTCTTGCAAATTCGATGACCAATTGAGCCCAAATTTTCACAGGCTTGTTATTTCATGCACATGTTGGGATACACCAAGTGAGACCACTGGTCTTTGACAATTTCCAAACGTGTTCCAGTGCCTTTAAGGAAGATAAGTCAAACATTAATATTGAGTGATCTGGCGCGTGCTGTGGTTGGTATGCCTTTGCTAGTTCTACGAAAAGCACAATTACTAACCGCTTAGAAATTTGTAAACTTGACAGCTCTATTTAGCACTAGCCATAACTTCTTTCCTTTTAATATTTGTTGTTATTATTTAATTCATTCCATCATAGACCTTTGAGTGGGCGAACGTCAGCAATGTTTGATGGGTTTTCCAAACGGTTTCGGAAGGAAACAATTTCATTAATTTCTTTTTGAAAAAGGGGGAAATGTCAAACCTTCAATCAGCCTCGCAGGTAACTGTAGTTAATTACCCAGTACATAAAACTACTCGACCAAGAATAAATAGAAATTGGTTAAGTATTTATTATAAGTGAACATTTGGGATTAAATCCGTTGTGCGAGTCAGGAGAAAATAAATGAAAACCATGCACAATTTTCAGCATATAAACGCATTGTTCTTAATTATGGTTGTAACAACCGAAAACAGCTGTATGATGCGGATTTTGTTTAGGTTTTCAGATACAGTTTTCTCGAGTATGAAACAAAAGTTTTATAATGAACTTCATAATCAGTAAGCTTTAAGACTGAAATTAAAAAGTGATGTTTTTTATTCTTACCAATCATGGTGCTGCAATCTAGAAGGACATTTGCTTTACATTATTGTTGACGTGTGATACATCATTGGTTTTTGGAAGGGTACCAATCCTCACGATGAATCCACTCCAATCCTAGGAATAAAAAATAAAAAATACATAATCATGTCTGCCTTAACTGAAACATGTATACACTGGGCCCAATTTCATAGATTGCTTAACAGTTTGCTGCTTTAAGCAAAAATGAGCAGGATACCAGTCATATGTGGTACATGTGAAATAGTGTTTTAGCAACCTTGTTCCGGTAAAGCATAATAGTTGTTTTGTGGTTAGCTACCTTTTGTGCTCCAGTATTTGGCCCTGGGCTCGATTGCACCATGGAGGAAAAGTCTAATTTTTCCTCCATGATTGCACAAAGCACTAAGATTTATCTTAAGATGAGTTGTCAATATCGCCATAGTGATTTGAGAGATCACATTTTGCTTTGCAATTAAGACTGGTAAACAATTAAGATCAATCTTAGCTCTTTGTGAAATCGGCCCCTTGTCACTTGTTTAAAAAATACAAAATCTTACGACAAAATTCATAAAAAGCAGTACGGATTGTTTAAATTTGTTTAATGGATTAAAATTGTTGGCTGTTGGCGATGAACTGAATTCACAAGTTACAGATGGTCAACAGTTTTACTTCGCATGAATTGTTTGCGAATTTAACTTAACGAGAAATCAGGGCGGGTCAGCATTGCAACATTGTATGAAACAAATTGCAAGGAAATCTTCAGGAATGGGGGTGAGTATTCCTTCAGATTGTCTCGCCATCTGGGAGGCTGTATGGCGGTTGCAATTCCACTTGATCACAATTACTCTGAAGTCATACGCTTCGTTTATAATTCAGGAATGACAAGCAAGAAGCGTTTGGGGGGAAAAAACAAGGGCAGTTCATCGGGCTGTTGTGTTTGTGTAATGGCAACTCTGCATGATTGTTAGTAACATGGAGGAGGACGAGTAGAATATTTGAGGTATCTGAAGGAATTTTTACAAGGTTTCATAAAATGCCTTCATCTTACTGCAAAATATACGGTGTCCCATGAATGCCAAATAACCTTTTATCCGGATAACGAGACTCACCAAGACGACTGGAAACCCAGGTGTCGATTTATCGTGACCATTATTTTTCTTCTAGTCAAGACGACTTCTTAGGTTCACTGTGTCGACTTGGCAAGATAATTTATATTTAAATCTTGAAAAAATGCTATGGCACACATGGAGCTCCGTAACAGTGGTAGAGCTCTCAGTATAACATTGATGAACTGTCCTTGTTTTCAAAAAACAGTTTCAAGGTGACCAGGGGCCGATTTCACAAAGAGATAAGACTAGTCTTATCTGAAGTTAGAACCAGTAACTGGTCTTAACTTAAGACTAGTCCTATCTCTTAGCATTGCCTAAGACTAGTCCTAAGTTAGGAAGAGTTTTGTGAAATCGACCCCAGGTTTGCTAGCGGTATCTTTCTCTCCCTCTTTCTCCTCTTATTTGGCAGTGTCAACTTCTGAAGGGTTTTTCAATTGCATCACAAACATAAATTTGACAAGTTTATTGGTCTGGAAAGAACTGGTGGTGAAAACAGCTGGTCTGCCGGCTTGGATTTGTCTTCAGGAGTACCAGATACAGATCTTGACTCTTCGACAAAACTTGATCAAACAACATCTTATCTTTAGGCTCATCATTTCTCATTAAAGAAGCAGTGGCTATTTTGAGAATAATACCGATATGTACCGAGGGAGAGAGGACGGAAATTGATAAGTGTAAAATAAAACTGGAGGAGCAAAGACGAGATGGTGGGGTGAGGAAAAGAGGAAAAGGTGGTGTGAGGGTGAGGAAAAGGAAGTGTTTTCGATAAGGTGTTACACACTGGGACTATGGGGACAGTCAAACTGAAATGGTAAGGCAATTGGTCATTGTGGGTTCTCTATTACAGAACACTTGAAATCAGCGTTCTCCCTTAAGTGGTCCGATGGCCAAATGCTAGTTAAAACACCTCCTGCAGGACCAGTCAAAGTTCTCCTCAACTGGTCCGGCTGGCTTGTTCATGTTTTAAAAAGCATTCTTATTTAATTATGAAATATGGACTGGTGAAAAAATTGACCTACACTAGTGAAGTGCCAAGTTACTGATCTTGCTGGCTATAGTCACTGAAAACGTTAAGGGCGAACCCTGGAAATGCGATGTTATTGACTCGTACATAATGACTTGGTCTTTACCGGTTATTTATAAGATGTAACAATTAAACCCAGTAACAGGAGTATGAATGGTTACAATCTAAACAACAACTGTATAAAAGGGTTTTATATATATATATATTTTTTTTTTAAACGACGAATGTTTCAATCTGAACTATGAAAAACACTTGAAAACGTTTCAATAACTATCTCATTATTATGGGGGTAGACTTAGTTCGATTTAAAATCAAGATAGACACGTATAATGCAGACCGCTCTCAAAAGATGTAAATAACCATTGTTCTGTGTGGGTTTTTTTTAACTCGAAAATATAAGAAGACCACCTTCACTGCAAAAACTGGGGTGTACAAAAATTGACAACATGGGTGTTATCACTTATAGATACCGAACAGAGAATCAAAATTAACATCAAAGGGTGTTATAATAACTCCAAAGTAATTCTTTTGCAGAAATTAGTGTTATTTTAACACCCTATGGTGTAAACTTTATACTTTTTTGGTATCTATAAGTGACAACACCCATGGTGTCAATTATAACACCCCAGTTTTTGCAGTGTATAATCTCGGGTTGGAGAGTTAAAATTGTGTTGCATTTGGTTACTTTAAACATGGAGGAAGAAGCTTAAAATAATACAATACACCATGGCCACATACCGTAAAGTTACCTATTAAAAGTTAAAGGATGCAACGAGCATCATCACTGAACGTCTATAAAAGTTTCCTATATTTGTAATTGTTTTGAAGCTCCTTAAAGAAGACGCACGTGGATTTCAACGTGAACTTCTCCGGGGATTTCATAAGTTGATGATGGTCATACGTAGGCCACCGTGGGAAGCATTGATGCCAGTTTCCCAGGGTATACGGAAATGTGCAAAAATTAACTCGGTGTATATCGGACTCTTGGATTTTAAGTCTTGAGCAACTCTCTCTAGCACCTATACTAATCACTCCACGGCCATGTTAAACTTTTCAAATGAACAGGATTTGAACGTCTGCAAAATCTCTATTCTTAAATCCCGGGGGTCTTAAAGAAGATGTCATCATACGGAAGCCACTAAAGGAAGCATTACGTAATGCAAGAAATGTGCAGTATCTACGACAATCCAACCCATCAAATGACCAGCAATATTGACACCATTGAACGGTATGTACAAGTTACCCGCCATGATGTTAACTTAATCATGTTGTTAATTAACAATATACACAATAATTATGTTAAACATTTTATACCAACAGTACGAGGATAAATTTGTCCCTTTTTATGAAAACGTGCAATGATTCATTCTGTGAGAGGAATGTTTATTCCTTAACAGTTTGCTTTTAGAAAAAAAAGCTGCGGGGAGGGGGAGGCGGGGCTTCGACCAAACAACAGTCAGTCCTGTATTACTTTTCGATTTAGAAATTTTCGTTTAATGGGCAGTTTTATTTCAGTTAATAACTAATTGTAATACTCAATTTATTGAATCCGGATAACATTTCTAGCAGGCAGAGACTTATAATTAGGCTACTGAGAAAAGGAAAGTTTTAGGTGATCTGAATAATGTTTTCCCTGATCTTGCAGAGAATAGACCTTTATCATGTTGCCACCATCTTGGTCATGTTCCCCGTATCCAGTAACAGTAATGAATGCTAATATTAATTGTACAAAAAGGAGCCAGACAATCTTTTTCCTTCCAGCCTCGGTTTGGTAACATTGGGTTGAATGGGGAAAAAATCAAGATGGCCGCACCATGATAAAGGTCTGTTTGTGACTTCCTAGTTTAGCCAGTATTCAATCACGCACCTGAAATAAAGTATATACGATCGTTATATACGCCATTATGGAGTCCACATTATTTAATATTCATTTTGCACCTGCCGTTGCAAAAAAGGTATACCGTCAGAAAAAGACAAACAGTCGAACTGAATAATTGTGTACTGCAGGGACTAGTCACACAAATACCACAACAATGAGTACTGAACCCAATTTCATAGAGCTGGTTAAGCGGAACAAATGGCTAAGCACAACAAAACTATGCTTACCAGAATAAAGTTACCAGCTACGATACCATATAACATGTTCCAAATGTTACTGGTATCCTGCTAAGTTTGTTTAGCAGAAAAATGTTAAGCAATATGAAATTTGGCCCTGGCACACTGTATATAAATTTCCCGGAACGTGCTCATTATTTGTTTTGTCTCAATAGGCCTATGCGTTCATGCAGCCACCTTGTTCTCCCATCCATACAACTGTCACCAATGATGAATGGACGGCACACACCAAATTAATAAGTCTTGCCCCATTGTTGGAATTATACGATGATAATTAATGAGGACATGTTCCAAATGGCGGCAACGGCTTACGGCTATGGCTACGGCCGTTGCTAAGGGCATTCTATATGCTTCAATGATTGTTCCTATGACAATCATCGCTGACTGCGCGATTTCGAAAATTTTCTAGAAACCTTCAGTTCACTTTTACTTGTGAAGAAAACAAAACGCCGCATGTGAACGTTTAAATACACGCGAGACTTCCTAATGCAATCGCACACCACGCATAGTGAGAGCATGATACAAACCTTTAGAATGATGCCACCATCTTGGTCATGTTTCCTTCATCCACTGCGTAATGAATGCTAGTATTCATTGCACTGAAAAGGGAACCAGACTAGTTTGTCTTCCAGCCTCGGTTTGGTTACACTGGTATACAGATTGGAGAAAATCAAGATGGTCACACCATGATAAAGGTCCATTTGGGCCTAGCCTACATTGAGTTATATTTTCCTAGAATACAAGGTGTTGTAGAAGTGAACATTTCCAACAGGTATTCTTTCGTTCTACTTTCGAAAACAAACATCATGGCCACGGTCCAGCACTCATACCTGAAATTATTCAAGATCTACCGGCATTTCAAGCGTTCGCTTAAATTAGGTTGAGAGACGAAAATACACCGAGTGGAATAATTTTTCTTAGAAAATAACAGTCCCTTTTCCGCTCTGGTTGTTGTTTAATGGGTTTTTTCTTCTGACAAATAGGTGTTATGACCTTTTATTTATAACACTAGAAAGTACTTTATACTTTCTCAAAGCACTTCCAACCAGGACTGAACATTTTGTTCCATGTTTGTCTTACCAAAAATAGACAGCGAAAATTACACTGTTGAAAAATGTTCTATAGTGAGCTAGTCGATAGTGTTAGTCATGAAATAAACTGGTACGGTGGAATTTGTAAAACATATTTTGGTCAAGAAAAATATGTGGGACGGGGCAAGTCATTCAATAATCCAATACTTTAGAACCAGGAGGAGGATCTTTAGTCCCAAGAAATGATAGCGACAGCACAACATCCGTAACATTTTCAGCTTATAATCTGCCTCCAGCAGATGTAGGGTCTCCGATTGAGCCTACCATCCAAGATTAAATTACGCATCGTCGTGTGTCCCACTTCTTGGAATAGAATAACTAACATGCATTATGTATGATGCATCAACCATGGGATGTGATCAGGTAGTTCATCCCCTGACGAAACAAATTTATTCCACTGGACATCAGCTTGCCTATACAGGAAAGCTCTCTGAGTCTTCTGGCCTAGTTTTTTAATATATTGAAATTGGCATTTGGGTGATCGTTATGGAGATGAAATTCTGTTTTGATAATCATTAGTCCATGCCATGGCTGACCAGTGAACCTGAATATTTTTTGTCAGTGGCTGAAAATAACTGACCTGTAGTACCGGTAGATCATGTTCGCGAATGAAGTTGGTATGAACAGTACCCAATTTCATAAAGCCTGTAAGCACAAAGACTTGCTAAGCGCAGAAAACTCTTGCTTAACAAAAACAGGTTACCAGCCAAGATCCCATACAGTTACCATTGATGCGACTGGTACCCCACTCATTTATTGCTAGGCAAGCATAATTTTCTGCTTTACATCTTTATGAAATTGGGGCCAGATTTAATCTTCTTTTTCCCATAATGTTTAAAGCATTATTATTGTGGCAGGAATTTCATGCAGTTTTCTAACCACTCAAGCAAAAAAACCGCTTAGCTGTGATCGATGACACCGCACTTGAACCAAAAAATAAATTAGAAGTCACAAGAAATTGTGTAACTGTTTCATGTTGTTATCACTGAAAGTTTTCTTGAAAACAATTATGAATAAACAAACAGCACTCTGGATAAGCAAGATACTTCAGTTGCACAAGGATATACTGAAGTGTCTCTTCCTTATTTCCATTTTAGATTCACTTCATCCAAAAAATACTATTTTTATAAGTTGATGGCATGTAAACAAAAAAATCCTGCTTGCCATTTTGTTTTCTACACACAAACAACCGAAAACAAATTGTATGACTTTATCTTAAACTCTATAGCTGTCAAGTGACTGTACAAGGCGACATACAGTCAACGCAACACAATTTAATATGATACATCTATCTAGAAATATGGGGAGAATAAACTATAGTTTAGTTCTAACCCCTACTCAACTAACAAAGTAATAACTGGAGAGATAGTAGTATAAAAGTGTGGCACTAAAGTTGAAATAGGGGTCATCTAGCGGGCCACTGAACTTACGTATGATAAAATCACAATATTGTATAAGCCTGATTTGGGTGTGCTTTGCGGTCATGGCATAAAGCAACCACATGGTTTCTATAAATAGACATTACATCATGTCTTCTTGAATTCAAGCATTCCATATTTTTAGTTTTTTAATTTGAAAAATACAGGTTCCCGAGTCAATAAATCTGAAATAATCGTTTGTCACAAACTGGTTTTTAAGTGGAATGAGGGCAAAGGAAAACGTCTGGAAATTGGTAATTTTCAAATTTTGATTAGCCTAAGAGTTTTTGCTGCGGGAGTCTTACTTCAAAAGTTCACTGAACCTCAGCTTATCCCTCGAGATAAATTTGGCAAAAAAGAAACTACCAGAGGGCATTGAACTGGTCTCGAATATGTTGTGACTATGTCTACACAAAATGCATAAAATGAAGAATGTTGTCTGGCTTTGCCTAGATCTGTAATACTCCGTCGTCAAAACTCTACGCACGCTGCGATGTCCTAGATTCAGAAACGGGGTTGTATAGAAAGTTGGCACAACCCAATCTCAGTGTCCTTTAGATACACATTGTGGGTTATTTTAGCTAGCATTAAAATAAATCTGCGATGTCAAATGACCGTGTTATTAAGTTACAGTATAAAAACAATATGGCTGAACACTCTGTAAAGGAGATATGCCACACTATTTCACAAAATGAGCTATCCTAACTTTGTGACAGAGCATGCAGGCGAACTTCTGAGTAGCTTTTCAGCTGGGATTTCTAAAATACATGTGCACTGTAAATTTCACACTGTCAACTAATTTGCATGGCTCAAGAGAGATGCTTACTGCGGATATAATGTTTATCGGCAACAATGATGATTACAACCTAGATAATGAGTTTGAGACCAAGGATTATTTTAGCAAAACTTAATTCTCTATTGTCAAAATGATTTTTAATTCCTCTCAAGAATTCAAAAAGCTAAACTCACCCCCTCCAGAAAAAGGGGGGGGGGTAAACATTGACATAAATAACTTCTCCTGACATGCTGCAAATGTTTTTGTTGCATTCTGTGCCCAAAACAAAAACTGTCAAGAAACTATTTTCTATACGGGACTGTAAAAAGTATCAGGCACAAAATACTAAATAGTCCCATTGTTCTGAGGGGAAAAAACACCTCCAAACCCAGTACTTTGGGGAATCCATTTTAATAATGCGAGGGGGAAATAGGACTGCACACTGTGAAATGTTTGTCCGGAGTTTTGCAACCGATCAGTTTCTGGAGTAATTCCTATATAAAACATGTACCGAAGAGACGTCTGTGTTTCAAATTTCTGTTGATGTTTCCCCAAATGGTGAAATCTTAGAGTTTGGGACTTGAAGCAAAATAGATTGGTTTCCTACACCTGGGCCCAATTTCATAAAGCTGCTTAAGCACAAAAAGTAGCTAAGCATAATAGCAACATGCTTCCCAGAATAAGGTTACCAGCCACTAGCATCTCACGTGTAGAATTTATGACATGGTATCCCGCTACTTTTTGCTTAGCAGAAAATTCCTAAGCCATGTTTGCTGCTTATAAAGCAGCTCTATGAAATAGGGCCCTGATAGGAGGCCAATAATTATTGAAAGAAAAATACCTATTGCATCTAATGCACATGTACCCAAAAGTTGTTTAAACTTTATGGTATCGAGAAAAAACAAAGTGTATTTCGAAAGAATGTATCAACTAACGAGGAAATAAAAACAATTAAAACGTCTATATGTGAAAGGAGAGGATAACAAACTTTCAAGGACTGTATTGCAAAGGACATGGTGCAAATAATTGCAACATTGCTCTTCCGAATTGGCTGCACTGCAATGCTGAGTACAGTTGTGCATGCTAGTGGTAGATAAAGTGCCATAAGGTATAGTGACTACCTTGTAAAGGAATGTTTTTCTTCTGAACAAACCCCTAACGTTTGGTAATGACTCTGAAAGTTATAGCAATAAAAACT
>JAJGQC010000277.1:0-25000 GCA_021014325.1 Plazaster borealis
AACAAGTTTGGTACAAAAGGGGGGAGGGGTCAGAGGTAGAGAGGTATTAAAAATGTTCAACCCTTATTAGACAACAATGGTGTACTCCTGTTTTGTTGACAGAAATACTGTCGCTTTTTTTCTTGTCGGTTTAGATTTATTCTTATCGTAGTCGGCACATGCTTCATCCCTATGGAATCTGAGAAAGATTTTATCAAATAGTGATGACGCGATTTAAACAGAGTTTTTTCTTTTCTTTCAATGTACCCTAGATTGCTGATGAGTTTTCAGATGAGTTTGCTGTCTCTGGTTACTTGAAGAGAGCCTACAAAGAAGCCAAAGACTACAGAACTGTAAGTTTGCCTTTGATAATTGTTACAAATAGGGTTTTTAGGTTATTATTTTTTATTCGTCTTCCGATTTTCAAAACATCTCTGTTCATAGCTGATGATGGCGTCACTCACTAACTGGGAACTATTGTGTCTGGCGTCATTTTGTTTTCCATCATCCAAATCAATGTACCCACATTAAAGGGTCTGTATGTGTTTGGTAATGACTCTAAAAATTGATGGCAATAAAAAGTTACTTGGTAGAAGTACCTCGGCTTTGGATAGTATAATGCATTTTGAGAAACTTTTCACTTCGAACTACTGCGGTTATGGAAAAAGATGTTAGTTTTTGTCCCCAAAAATTTAAATTTGAGAAGCCTTACTGCAGTAATGTTTCTCAGATAGTGTATTCCAATTGCAGATTATTCTTCCTGCGTGGACATACCGCTCCAGATTTTCGGCAATATCTCAAAAACGCTACCACCTTTTGAAATGAAATTTTCACAGGTTAGTTTTATGGTATATATCTACAACTACATAGGATTGAAACAGACAGTGGGTTCCAACCTAGCATATACAATCCCTTTAAAGGCAGAGAATCTGGTACCTTTATATAATTTTTTCGAAATTCAGCCCAACAGTATCATTGGGTGTACAAGGAACCTGATAGCGATGACTGCAGTGTGATAACTGTCTTGCTGTCATTTGGAAAAATAAGGGAGAATACAAATTGTTCTGGTTCGAATAATTTCCAGATAGGTTCATCATCATCATGGTGATGCATAGTGTTAGCCAGAGGGGTGTCTGGGTGTCTTTTGGACACCCTGTTTTGAATTTGGACACCCTGTTTTATCTGTCATTTACATGTAAATGTATTGTCAGTGAACATTTGGACACCCAGTTTTTAAATTTCCAGCAAATTTGGAAACCCTTTTTCCAAATCCTTGTGGTGATGTCCGTGTACATGTAATGCACAGGCGTTGCTCAGTGGCTACATATTAATTGTTCTAACCCAGAAAGGTGCATTTTCAAACAGGACTATGGTTAGTTTTAATGCAGTCATTGCCCTTCTTGATTTGATGGCTTATTTTATTCCGCAGATGATCGTCGAGCCGTCAGCACAGAAGCTCCTTCCAGACCCCCTGACAGAGCCCTACTACCAACCTCCATACACCCTTGTCTTAGAAATGACCAACATTCTAGTGCATCCAGAATGGACAGTAAGATTACAGCTTTTACTTTACAGTTCCAGGGCTTTGGATGGCGGAAGATTATTTGATTTTTCAGTTATGATAAACTTTATATATTTGACTAGCCTGGGCTAGACGCCCAACAAGCCTGGGCTAGATGCCTAGTGCACTTTTAATGAAACCAGTACCAGATCTGTGGTGTGAGAGAATTGCAACAACTTGCGATTAGAAGCCATGTGAGTGTGCGGGGTGCCAGACTAGACTGCACATTGGGTTGTGCTATTTGCATCCAGCAACCACTTTACCAAAGAAAATTGGTCCCTCCATATCGCAACTCTCTTAATACACAACTTTGACCAATACTATTTCATACATTGAACTTCTGTACCAATTATGTTCAATCAGTAAGCTTTTATGTTGCAGTCTCCGAAGGTTACTTCTGGTAACCAAATGCTTTGACAAACTACGATCATTTGAAGTTCACTGTTTACTTTCTGGTTTCAGTATTCCAATGGTTGGCGATTTAAGAAACGGCCCGGTGTGGACTACTTCCTACAACAGGTTGGACCCCCACTCTTTGAAGTCGTCATCTACACATCAGAACAGGGATTTGTAAGTAGATTCTGTCAAAAATGTTTTAATACTACACAGGGCAACTCTTTTTTGACATCATACTGTCAAAAACATTTGTCAAATTTGAAAATGTATCCCTTAATCTCTTCAGTGATGCGCTAGGATCCTTTCTCACTCTTAACAAAATCTAACACCATACAGTAACTCTGATTATGGGGGTATACCTGAACCCATAAAGCACGATCAGTTTACTAGTGCGATCTGCAGTCCAACAACATCAAATAAAACATGCAGTTGGATTTTGAAGGATTAAAAATGAGATTATCCTTAATGAATATTGGACCTAAAGCAAGAAAATAACAGCACTCTGATAACACAACAAGATAAGTACCCTAGCAGTAGCAAACAAAATAGTGCCCCAAAACCCTTTAAAAAAGTCACAGAAACATCTTCTGAGTCTTAAAGGTATTATACAGGATTAGTAAGGATTAAAAACATCATTGTTTAATTTTAGTCTGAAAGCTTACTGATTATGAAGTTCATACAAGAACAATTTTTTTCTGTTAAACATTAAGAAAACTAACTGAAAACCTAATAATAAAAAAAGCAACAGCTGATTTTGGTTGTTGCAACTAAAATTAAGGACAATGTGTTTACATGCTGAAAATTGTGCGTGGTTTTTCACCATCACCTGACTCACTCATCGGAAATGTTCACAGGTTTGTTATTTCATGTATTATGGTTGATCACACAAAACATGAACACTGTCTGCGACTATTTTGTCAGCTCTACCAAGCCTTTATTATACCTTTAACTATTACAATGGCTGTATTGGTATTGGTATTGGTTTATTCACATTCCACTCGTGGCCCACAGGCCAAATTACTTGTGCAGACCATCTTACACCCGGTTCTGACAGGTTCTGAGTCACGCTGAACCAAATTATTGAATTAAGTACATGAAAAGTTTGACGTTTGAAACAGTTAGGAGCAACTGGACGCGCTGGAAGTCGAAAGATCGACTGTTGGAGCCGTTCGGAACGACTATGGAACGTCTTGGTTTCAGACGTTGATCATGTCATGAGCAGAACCTAATGTAAATGTTGTGTTAAGTTCACCTGTTTGAAACCAAAATTTTATTTGGGTCGACCTAAAGTCGCTCCTAATCTATTTGGTTCGGCATGGCTCTGGAGCGCCTGTCTGAACCGGGTGTTAGATTGTTTCCCCACTTTGAATGACATAGAATATTCATCTCAAATCTATGAATCTCTTCTCTTTATCCTTTTTTTCAGACTGGATATCCACTGCTAGACAACCTTGATCCCAATGGCTATATCATGTACAGGTTATTCCGAGATGCTACAAAGTATATGGACGGTCACCATGTTAAGGTTTGTGCAGTACTTGAATTCAAGGTTGATTGTGAATTTGTTTTGGTTATATTAAACAAAATATTTTGTATGCAAGTCCGACCCAAACAAGGCTTAAGCACTCTTTGTTCTACATCACAGCAAAGCAATAGTGTATGGGTGAGAACAGGCAGAAAGCCTGGTTTCACACTCACACATCCTGATAGGAGGAACCAGGTCGGACACACTGATGGCACATTTACAATGAAAATAACTGTAGAAAAGAGCGGCTGGCTACAGATCTTTGATGGGAAAGAGGTTGTAACGTTGATCCCAACCCTTCACCAACAAGATTAACAAATAACGAAAAGAAAGAAAAATGTTTGTGCATGTGTTTGATATTGAAATTCTTTTGTCATTATTTGTAAGAGCTGTTTACTTTTCGTCTTTCTACAGGATCTGTCTTGTCTAAACAGAGACATGGGAAAGGTTATCTTCGTTGACTGGAATGAGAAATCGTTTCAGCTTCAGCCGCAAAACGCCTTTGGCCTCAAGAAATGGGAGGGCAGTGACGATGATAGGACCCTTATAGATCTTGCTGATTTCCTCAGAAGTAAGAATTTGTTTCTTAAATAATGTTGAAATATCACCAAATCTTAAACAGACATCAAGAAGTTCAAGGAAATTAATCATTGTTTAAATTAAACTGTTTACTGTTTAACCCTAACTCCCTGTGATTGACTAGGATCCTTCCTCACTCTAACCAAAAGCCAACACCGTACAGTAACTCAACACCCCAGCTTTTGGACTCTGATTATGGTGTATACCTGGTCCCAATTTCGTGGCTCTGCTTACCACGGAATTCTGCGCTTACGTATCATAATAATGTGTGCTACAAGGGCTCCGTAAGCGCAGAATTCCGCGGTAAGCAGAGCCATGAAATTGGGCCCTGATCTAATGTAAAGCATAATCAGTTCAGTAGTGCAGTCCTCATTCCAACAGAATTAAACAAAACATGCAGTTGGATTTTGAAGGGATGGTTAGGGCTAAAAAATCACTGTAAAAGTGTTAGATGTGAGCAAGTGAAAAACAAAAATAAATTAGAACACTGGTGCAAACTAAGTCCCTTTTTGAAACCATTGCTTTGGTTTGGGCTCCATTTTAGGCTCTGTCGTTTAATTTGAAAATGTAGATAAATGATGGCGCTGTCCAATTCAGTGACACTCCAACACTATTGACTTGAGATTTACAAAACCGTTACGGTGTTTTTACATGTTTTATGGGTAGAGTCTGCGTCTGGGTATTATGTTCGTATTTTTGTCAGATTGACAGGGGTAGTTGGCGAACATGCAGGGGTGCGTTTCCGCGGCTGTAACCTATAACTGTTTCGGTCACTGACCAGTGATTGCCCAATGGCCAAGTCAACCGAAATAGTTATTGGTTACGACCACAAAAACGCACTCTAGAGGACCAGAAGAACCGGTTGACAAATGTGTCAAAAAGTGGATTTTTTAGGGGAGACCACAAGGATATTTTTTCGGATCCTCTCTGTATAGGATTTGAAATAGGCAAACAGAGCCTGAGCAGAAGGTTTTGAAAAAGGTGCCAGAATATTTTAGATAAAGAAGAATGTAACCTATTAGAGGTAGGGTCATTGTTTGGTGTCAATGCTGATTTATAGGCAAAATTATCAAGAAAGATACAATTAAAGTCACCTGTTAAAGTTTCAGTTGAATACAGTGTCTACTTGTTGAGAAAAAAAAAACTGTCACAGTATTTTCATGAAGAACATCAAATCCATTTAGTTTGGCGAGGTGACAGCAGGTACCAACTGCATCTCTGGCAGTATTGAGGACAGCATTAAAACGAACACTACTTGTTTAGAAAACAGCAAAAAACTGTTGAAGTATTTTCATGAAGAATATCGAATCCATCCACGTTTAGCGAAGTGACAGCGGTTACCAACCGCATCTCTGGCCGTATTGAGGGCAGCATTCAAACGGACACCACAAAAATTTCCAAAAGTCACCTGCAAGCAATGCTTGGCGATTCAACTTTTTTGACATACTTTTCTTGATTTCTAATCAACGAGGGCACTTCAGACGAAAGAATGGATGCTTGCTACCATTACCTTTATGATAAGTAGGCATGCGGATAAAAATTACACCATTTCTTTTTCGAGGTCATCACCAAAGTACGACCCTACCTTTAAGGGTTTACAGGGTTTAAAAAATGTAATCTAAAATACTATTCCTAGATAGATTATGTGATGGAGGAAGTGATGGGAGGAATGAGAGAGATTTTTTCCCCAAAAATAGTTTACATTTTCCCCTTGATTTTACAGCGATAGCAGTGAGTGGCGTTGAGGATGTGAGGCCAGTGTTAGATTATTACAAGCAGTTTGACGACCCACTCGGTACATTCAAGACAAACCAAGCCAGACTTCAGGTAAGAATTGGACATCTCATTTTAGTAGTTTCTCATCACTATCGAGGGTAAAGTCTGTCCCGGTTTCCTTGGCGTTAAAATACTGAGGATATTTCTATTCCCCCCTGGACAGGATGCCAGTCCATCGCATGTTACTCCCCAGCCTGTACCCATTTGCACTCCTGGGTGGAGAGAAGCAATTATGATAAAGTGCCTTTCTCAAGGACACAAGTGTCATGGCCGGGACTCGAAACCACACTGTGCTGATCAGAAACACCAGAGCTTGAGTCCGGTGCTCTTAACCCCTCGGCCACGACACGCCACACTATCAAGGGTCAGCGTTGCAAACTCATTGAGTTTCCAAATCAATGGCTGATCGAATGAGACCCATCCGTATGACCAGAGTTCAAAAGTAAAAAATCTTCAATGGTTAGTCTAAGCTGTGGAAAATCAATTTTTGAGCGGTATAGTTCTAGTATCAAGAATGCGTACATTCTTTTTGTTATTCACCATCCACCTGTGTTACTTTTAAAACACTACATGTGCAGTGATCTTCACTTCTAGCTTATGACCGTTTTGAAAAAAATAAAAGTTAAATTAAAAATGTAACAATTGGGTTCCTTTTTTGTTGATAACTGATCCTTTACAGACAGGGAAGCTTTTTGTTATTTAAAAGTTCAGTTTCTTATTTTCTAAAATATCTTTACTTCCTATGATGAAAAAGGCGTGTTGTGGCTGAGTGGTTAAAGGAACACGTTGCCTTGGATCGGGCGAGTTGGTCTATCAAAAGCATTTGTAACCGTTTGTTATAAAATGCATATGGTTAGAAAGATGTTTACAAGTAGAATACAATGATCCACACAAATATGTCTCAAAATCGCGAGGTTTTCCTTTTACATTGTGAACAAACACGGCGGCCATTTTGTGGAGTCAACATTTTGACTCCACAAAATGGCCGACCGTGTTAGTTCACAAAGTAACAAATGCTTTTTTGTTGACCAACTCGTCTGATCGAAGGCAACGTGTCCCTTTAAAAGCACCGGACTCGAGCTTTGGTTTTTCTGGTCAGCAGAGTGTGGGTTCGATTCCCTGCCTTGACACTTGTTTCCTTAACCTCATCGGGTCAATATTCAAAAATATTTTCTGTGCCTCTGCGCAGTATTATATTAAGGAACTTTTTTGAGCTTCCGGACGAATCATTTTCCGTTGAAACTATCGATGTCACAATGAAACCCAGACTTGACAAAGGAAAGACAACAAAGGTGCTCATAATAAGCACTAGGATTTGTTGTTCTTGTGAGAAAATATGTGTGCGATCACCATGAATCGCAAAACCTCCGCTGTAAGCCATGACCGGTAGTCTGCCTTGGTATGCTGGAGTTTTGTAATGCTCAGACTTACCACACATTAAGCCAAATACAATGATGTACAAGTTGTTCTGGGCATTAAAAATTTTCTGCGAAAGCCAAATTGGGAAAATTTTTGCATGTATTCACGTCATCTGACGTGAAGTGGTTAAACAAGACACTTAACCATTATTGCTTCATCCTTTTGGATAGGACGTAAAGCCATAGGTCCTGTGTATTGTGTAATGCACATAAAAGAACACAATACACTTGTCGTTTTAAAGAGAAAAGTTTCGCCGAATATTTCTGGCATGGTTGGCTGCATTCAGTTTGCGCTGTAGCACCCTGTAAACCATTACAAGGTGCTACATGTATACATGTGTAAAATAGATCGTATCATTCCAAAATAGCACTGCATACCTGTAGAAATGAGCGCTTTGAGACGCCCTTCAGATGTGATAAATGCTATATAAAAACTAAGTATTATTTGTGTACTGTTACCAATGTTTCTTCAAGTGTGCTTTTAAAAAGCTACTACTAAAAATCATTATGTTTGTAGTGTTGAATACTCCCTAGTTAGATGCTATCCTGCCCTCTATTGTCCTAATTTTTTTCGTCTGATGTCATGCAAAGGTCACTAATTGGTTGGTTTGCAAAAGCTATCTCCTGTTTCATCCTGGAGTCTTAAATATCCTTGACAACACAGCTGGGCAGATACTTAACGACTCCATCATGGGGTTATTTTTCCCCCCACAAATGGAAAACTTCCTCTTAATGTATTGGGAAGACATTCCTCTGAAGACGCTACTACCATGTGTTGAATTGCTGAACAAACTTGTAATGTCTAATGAAGATGTCATCCCAACCTTGAAATGATATATGTACGTCCATTAAAGTTGCATCACCCCACTGCAAATTATCTTCTTTTGAAATTGTACCGCCCCAGGAGCTTCTAAACAAATGCAGCCAGTAAGGAGACATTTATTGGTTTGTATGGGGTTGGATTTTATTTTTTTACTTGCAGTGTGACCTCACTGCGGTAATTTATGGGGTTTGCTTTTTTATCACGCTGTCTCCTGGATTAAGATTGTGCTACTTTATGTCTGTGGAGATAAACAGTAATTAAGATGTGAGAAGTTATTCTTTTTTGGAATGTGTACAAAAGTGTTTTATGGAAAACATTAGGCAATCCTCCGACTGTTTCCCTCTTATCCCAAAATCATTATAAGCTTATAATGTAAGAAAACTTGATTAATACTGGGTAATTATTGCCTGTCCTGACTAATTGGCCAGCCCTAAATTTGTCAAATTTTCAGGGTTTTTTTTTCTCCATTAAAAGTAACTGATGATGTATAACAACTTGAAAATGAAAACCATGGCACTTGTAAGAAAAACTGGGAAAAACTGTGTCCCTGTATTGAATAGTTATAGAATCCTTGTTGTCTCGAAAAGAGTGCACATAATTCCTGTTCCAGGGTTATGCCCCCCCCCCATGTGAAGTAACGACTCAAAATAAAACTTCTCTTCTATTTTTTGAAGAAGGGACTTTCAATCTTTTGTTTTGTGTTTGCCCCTCGTAATACAAGTAAACCTTATTTGGTGGTGTTGACTGTTGAGCCCCTGTTCCGATGAAAGATTTGCAATTTTTCAATGCTGTTTTTCCCCTTTAAAAAGGGTGGCTAGCAGACATAGTGTGTCATAAATGTTTAACTGGTAGACAGCTGATTGGTAAATGATGATTATAGCCTTCTGAGACATCAGGAACCGGCCCAGATGTGCGTCTCTTGCTGACGTCATCATCGGACCATTATGGCATAATCATCTCACAGCAGACACAGAATAAATCACCTAAAGAAAACAGCTGATTTTTTTATTTTGGCTTTTAACTTAAAACAGATTGAATTTCTTTGTTTGATGACAGTAACTAACCCTGATATCATTTCCATAAATGCTGGGGGGTTGATTTAAAGGCGAGTGAAATGGTTCGCCTAAAAATACAAAAATCTTGGATACCAATTTAGCTATTCACGTCTTGGATATTAATTAAGCCCGTATGCGAAAGATACATTTGACATGATTTTTCCCTTGGCACAATTTTCCCATTGTTGTCATAGCAGCGGAGAGGGAACGCGTGGTGACGATGGAATTTCAGTGTGTGTACTCTCCATTGACGGATCTATGGCAGACCCATTTCCGTTTCAGTGTCTGGTGTACTTTTTTTCTTTTTTTTAATCTTGAAAAAAATGCTGAGGAATTCTTGGCATTGTCTGGACCATTTATATTTATTATGTAATAGACCGAGTTATTACTTTTGAGTACATTTCCTTACAATGATATCGCCAGTATCTTGTCTGTAGTCTCTTTTGCAGATGACTGTAAGCATTCTGCAAGAACGCCCTCGTGTGTCAAATTTTAGCCCCCACTGCCTTATCCATGCTATTTATATGCAAGCCCGTCCACTTCAATTCACCACTGGCCACACATGCAGCCAGAATTCCACATTCACAAACTGCATATCATACAAAGCAGCAGGAATAATACGAGCACAAACTGCGTACTTTAGGGATAATGCAGGGTTTTTTCAACCTCATACAACGGCACTCACGCAGTTCTCTGGGACTGGCAGGGATCTGTGGTCTGGTAGCATGGCCCGATAACACGCAACTACCACTAGCAGTGAACTCAGTCATGCAGCACAGAACATTCTGCATGATTAGTGCAACCGCCTTAAATATGTTGTATTTCAATTCTCTTGTAGTGTGTTTTTATAAGGAAAAAGGTAATTGAAAATACCTTCTGTGCATCTTTGTATTTTACAGACAATTTCATTCATTGATAAAAAAGCTAGAGATTTTTTAATTTATTTATTAAAAATTGTCTTGAAAATCTGTTTTTGTGTCCAGGCTGAACAAGAGAGGGCAGTACAGGCAGCATCAGAAGGACAAGATAAAGCATCTACCCTAGCGGGCAGCTGGACACAGAGACTAAGAGGGAGGTAGAACTAATAGCGACTTGAAAGACAGTCTAAGATAGAAAGATAAATGGGCATGGTGTCCAAAGGAAATAATGGACAGCTTCCTTTTTTAAAGAATGCACAAACTGTACAAGTTGTCTACCTAATGTTCCCAACTAGGGCCTATTTATATCCCCAGTTCACTTATTATTAGTTTGGAACCAGTCACAAACACCCTGCATTTTTATTTTGGCTGGTAACCCGCTTCTGCTTAGCAAAATTTTTCTGTGCTAAGCAAACTTTGGCACCCTTGATTTTCCCACCGAAACCAAACTGATTTGCATCAGTTCCATTTACATTGATTGTCGGAAGGGCGGGCTTTCTGAACCTTGTCATCTTTTTGGTGGTAAAATTGTCATCAGGTGGGAGGGGGGGCAGTTTTTGTAAACGATTTAGTTTGATTTACTTCAGTGTGGTGTACACATGTGGCATCTCCTCGAAAGAAATATTGTGCTCTTCAGATTACCTCTAAGATTTGTTAAAAAAACTACACTTCCTTTTGGGGGTGGGGAAATGGGTGAGGAGAAGGGGACAATGTCATGATATGAAGGTTTAAATGTGAATGTATTATTTACTTTAAATTACACAATTCATTTTGTATATATCCCAAGTCTTATGTAAGTGGCTTAAATGTGAATGATGTGATTGTATAAGATCGGTCTTTGAACTGTCAGCTGTGTATAACATTTCAGTTTTTAAGAGGTCTGTACAGAATTAATCTCAGAGCATTCTGAGGCGTTTGAATTTGTTTTGTCTTCGATCACCCTGAGATTGAACCTGTAGCTTCATAATCCTTTTTTATAGCTCTATGGTTCAACTGATTATTACTACATGGAATAACATTCAAGGAACATTGGGTTTCTATATTATAGTGTTTGCTTCTTCCCTTGTCTAAAAGGGAAGAAAGCCAATCTTCCACAAATCTTTTCAAATCCACCCGGTGTGTTGATAGATCCAGTATTGTGCTATACAATCTCGGCGCCAAGCTACAAAGTATTTTGGTGTTGAGTGACCGTAGTATGCAGAAAGGAATTTAATGAGTTTTTGTTACTCTAAAATATTTAATCGATTTTATAATCGCATCAGGGATAAAGAATATTGTTTTGTTGTTTTGGTTTTGTTTGGTTTTTTGGGTACCTTTTCACCCCTGTGATAAGCACTGTATACTCGGTGCTTGTCGAGTCCTGTGGAAGAAATCCACAGGCATACAACTCAGGTGGGATTCGAACCCACGACCTCTGTATTCTTGAGCAGATGTCTCAACCACTAGACCACCGAGCGTGCCCGGTGACAAGAGGCCATTTCGAATCCTGTAATAACCAACAACAATTCAACAGATGTAATAATTGCGTCAAAGATAAAGAATATTATTTTGTTTAGGGTTCAGAGAATAAAAAACAGATGCAAGAAGTCTTCATGAAACAAATTGATATAACCTGACAAGTTTAAATTATTAGTTTCTTTCTGCTGCAAAAGAAATGTACGTATCCAACAAGTTTGAGAATCATAGAGTTCATTGTAATTGTACTACACACAAATGTACGCTCTTTTTTGACTTGACTAATAAAATTATTAATTTTCATTATTTTATCTGAGAATGACTGGTAGTTTTTATTTCCGTGTTTCGTTGTCTTTTTATTTCACCTGAGATGTTCGCTTCAAACATAAACAAAAACCTCGTCGCTCTCCCTCCTTCGTGGTTATAACAGGGGACTGTCGTCATGATAACAGCAGGTCTGTGGATGTACTTGGAATTGTGGAATTGTGAACTCTAACCCAGTAACCGTGTGTGCTGGCCGTCACGTCGCATAGGGCGCCACCATTATTACATTGGGATGTGACAGCCAGTAACTGAGTAATAGTTCATAATTCCATGTACAGCCACAGGCCTGCTATGATCATGAAAACAGTCCCCCTCAAGGGTTTAGCCAGGATTTGGTAAAAGGATGTCCAAATTTGCTGGAAATTTAAAAACTTGGTGTCCAAATTGTTCACCTACAATACATTTACATGTAAATGACAGATGAAACAGGGTGTCCAAATTCAAAACAGGGTGTCCAAAAGACACCCAGACACCCCTCTTGCTAACACTA
The DNA here is from genome assembly GCA_021014325.1 of Plazaster borealis. Taxonomy (NCBI): domain Eukaryota; kingdom Metazoa; phylum Echinodermata; class Asteroidea; order Forcipulatida; family Labidiasteridae; genus Plazaster; species Plazaster borealis. Next base: position 12,299 of record JAJGQC010000277.1, read on the forward strand.
TGGTCCCCCTTTAAACTGTGTTTGTGTACAGATGCAATTCATTCATTATTAGGGAATGAGATTGGCTGAGAGTTGAAACTCCTGAAAAAATGGCCTGCGGACGGGTCTGGGTCCCCTTATTCTAGAACTTGAACCTCGCCTATGTGCAATGCTGGAGGTTTACAGACTCTGTGCATCAATCACCAGAAATACAAAACTACAGGTTTGGACACAGTGTGGACTATTTCTCTCTTCCTTTACTTCTCTCAAGAAAATTTGAAGGCTTAAGGAGATTTTGAGAAAATCCTGAAATCAGGAAAAAATTCTGAGAAATCACATGACTGCATAGGATCATTTTTCAGATTCTTAGAATGTGTTTTAAGTTGAGGAATTCAAATCCACACAAATGTGTTAATGTTTTTTTCTCAAGCATGTTGATCGAAGTAGTAATACCAAAGCTGGCAAGTAGTATAATTATGCCTCCCAAGTCCTACTTTTAAGCCAACTTGAACACACATTATTTGGATGCATTTTCCATGAGCAAGCTTGAGTTTTCGCTTGGCACAACCAGTCTCATCCAAGACCGCTGGATTGGACTCTGGATGTTCTAATGCATGATGGGAACGATTGTACGGCTGATTGGCGTAATGCTTACAAACAATCGCAACATGTACACATAAACACAGTGATAAGGGGGCTCCATGGATCATGTAAGCGATCTTTTTAAACCAAAGTTGCAAGAGGAATGTTGCGATCAAGGCCTATTTTTAGTAAGTTCAAGGCAAAGAATGACAATAATTATTTGAAATGGATTTACACAATAGAGCTACATTATTATTGATCTTTCGTTATTAGGAAGAGGTGACCAGGGGTTACAAGGTTAGGGGGAATGGTCCAATGCGCATATGCATAGTGTCAACCCATCCTGGGGCCTTTGGATGAGGCGCTAGGCTGGGACCAAGCGAAGCTTAGGTTTTAATATTAGGAGTCACCTCAAAGTTTCTTTGTGTGACATCAGACCCATAGAGACTAGAGTAGCTCTAAGCACTATGAGGAGATGGAATTCTGGGGATGTCAGTAACATCCAAACAGGATGTGGTACTAAATAGGAATGGACATGTTTAGAATAACTTTTGCTTTAGAAAAATACCCAAGAGACTGAGAAGCGTGTCTACTGTCAGAGCTTAATGTTTAGAATAACTTTGCTTTAGAAATACCCAAGAGACTGAGAAGCGTGTCTACTGTCAGAGCTTTAATTATGTTTAGAATAACTTTGCTTTAGAAATACCCATGTCTACTGTCAGAGCTCCATGTCTGAGCCAGGTGAAGCATTTGAGACATAGCTAGGATGCTTGTCTATTACGTTGCCTTGGTATGTATGAAGGGAAGGTAAAGGGAATTTATCTAGAACAAATAGAACGTGGGAACCTAGCCACCCCTGTAGACTATGATCATCAATTGTGTATAATGACCAGATTGTCATTTTACAAGATCACTCCATAGGTACAAACAGGAAGATGAGGAATGATGGTATAGAAATTGTGGCTTGCTTAGCAGTGACGGGACAGTTATGCTAGTCTACCAGTCACATACTCATTCTGAACAACAAATCAACTGCAATGATTTCAAGGAAGGGAGAAAAGAAAGTTGGGCTAGTCTACCATTCACATACTCATTCTGAATTTTAAAAGAATCAACTATGATTTCAAGGAATGGAGAAGAAAACGTTGGGATAGTCTACCATTCACATACTCATTCTGATTAAAAAATTAACTGATATGATTTGAAGGAAAGGAGAAGAGAAAGTTTGGCTTGTCTGCTAATCACAAACTCATTCTGAAAAAGGAAAAAAACCTGGCGTTATTCAAAGGAAGAAAAAGTTTATGGAAACGGATGTTTCAGTGCAGTCAACCATGGAAACTGAATGCTTAACATCAGAATGACATCAACATAGGCAACACTTGATATTGTCATCAACTTTTAATACAAGTAACATTTAAGTCATATAAATTAATGTAAATCAACTAAGTACATATTTCATGTGGCTTGATCAAATTATAGTAATTATAATAATAATGAAAACTTATAAAGTGCACAAATCCACACAAGTGCTCATGTCGCTAATACAAACAAGAACACATGTACAATAAGTAAAATGAAAACTTAAGCTTAAAAAATCCAAAAGTACAATAGTAAAGAAATAAAAATATTTTTAAAAAAAACTAGGAAAAAACTTAACATTGCTCAAATACTTGATTGAAAAGATGAGTCTTTAGGTGTTTTTTTGAATTGGGTTTTTTAAAAAGGCGTGGCGCAGCATGTGAGAAAGATCAGTCTCCCAATGAATGATTGGATATTTGCTCAATAAGGAGGTTAGAATTGTATGACTGGAGTTTTTGAGGAGGATCGTATGGTTCAAGAAGATCTTCAATATATGAGGGGCACTGTTAGTGAGTGATTTATACACAAAAAGCAGAAGTCTGTACTAAATCATACTGCTTACTGGTAACCAGTGTAACTCTTTTAAAATAGGCGTATTATGTGAGGACTTTTGGTCAAGGGTAATTACACGAGCAGCAGAGTTCTGAATTCACTGAAGATGTTAAATTTGAAGACAAGGAAGTCCATGACAGGACAGAAAATTTGCCCCTCGTTCTTCCTTCTACCAGGCCCTCTATGAAATAATCCCACCACTGCCACCAATGGACGACTTTTGGGTACACTAGGTGGCAGCAGACTTACCAATTATATCAACTGTTCTCAGAAATGTGCATATTATGCTCAGAACAGCGTAATTGACGAATATTTACCTGGTAAGTCTGCTGCCACCCAGCATTCCAAAGTCTCCAATGTAGCAGTGGAATGGGATCACAGCAAAACCCAGAACAAATCAAACTACACAAGCTAGAATTGTATTTTGAATGTGCTAGTGACTAAATAATTGCTTTTTTCTGTTACAAGTTTAAGTCTGAAAGTAATGGTTAGTCTAAATTCTACTCCTAAGGCTACAGCTTTAGAAAATATACCAAATCCAATTGCCCCTTTTCCACTCGTCATGTCAAAAAACACCACTTTATTTTGGTAAACCAAGATTTTTTGGTCCTACTATTTTTGGTCATTTATTAGTGAAAAACTGGCACTCCAATTCGGTGTCTTTTAGACAATTATACTCTAAATGATTTAGAGGCAACTTAAGGCTGCAATGCTGTAAGTTTTAGAATATTTAGGGCAGAAATAGTGATAGTCAATAGGTAATAGGCTAGAGTGAACTCTCATATATCTATAGGTTCATACACATAGGGCATTATAAATAAAATTTAATCTACACCTACAACTTACTTGGTTCCTTCCTCCATGCTTGCTGTTCCTTATTTTCCTTCATCCATGATCTTAGCCGTGAAGGCTTTCTCACATCACATCAAGGCAAACCCCTGAAAATCCTCCACAATTTACTAGTTCCTTACTCAAGCACAACACATAGCAGACTGCACATGGTCATTTGAATTTGCCTCCACTTGTACACAGAGGCCCAACAAAAGAACCAAGAACAATAGCTGAGCTGGCCTAATGCACTCCCTGCCAAAGGGTGAGATTGGTGTGAGGGGCAGGTTCTCCAAAGGAGGGGTAGAAGAAAGGCTGAGGGGAAATTAGTCCTGTAAATATTTCCCATTGAAATATTACCCTTTTGAAGCAATCTTTTTGAAATGATGAAATGATATGTCAAAGTCAAAAATACTTTTTGGTAGTTGGATATTTGTAGTCTTCTCAAACACGTGACAGGGCCCAATTTCATAAAGCTGTTTAGCAGAAAATTCTGCTCAGCAAATTTCTTTGCTAAACAAGAAATGAGTGGGGTAACAGTCACAACAATGGTAACTGTATGGTATTTTGGCTGGTAACCTATTTTTCTTAAGCAAGAGTTTTCTGTGCTTACATGCTTTGTGAAATTGGGCGCAAGTCACCATCAATACAAAAAACCAATGTGTTCCTGTGATAAATCACTGACAGTAATGACAACAGCAATATCCGAGGTCTCAAGAGGAGACCATACTAGTGGCCAAAATATTGACTTGTAAAACCACACATTCTCTCATGACAGGTTGCAGTACAAATGTGCCTTCTCAAACCCTCCCCCCCCCCCACCCTTAAAAGAAGGGAGGTGACTTTATTGACTTTTATCATATAGTACAGCCATTTTTCTTTATCTCTCATTCAATACAACATAAAAAGACCAAAGCAGTTCATCAGGTCAAATGGTTTGTGTAACATACATTGATAAAGTCATTGATAATGTTATAGCTGTAAAGAGAACAGCAACAAAACATGTAGAGCAGCATAAAACAAGTTATAGTAAGTCAATTCAATGTTGGGGATCTTTGCAAACTGCTTGTTTCTGAGGGTTTCAGATAAACAAAAACTTGTTCTGTATGAAGATTCAAGTTTTCCAAAAACATAAACAGTGACCTTAAAGTGACCCCCCCCCCTATATCATGGCACTATACAGGCCCCTTAATATATTCTCTTCAGAGATACTCAATAAAATATATACTTTCAAAACTGATAGTTCCATTTTTATCTCTAAAACACAATAAGACATTTCCTCTTCAGCATCCATCTGTTAAAACATAACAGCGCCCTCTTCTGTTCAGACTGGAAAACCGGGGTACTTTTATCACCTGTTTATTGTTGATGCATTGATAAAAAGGATGATTAATTAGACCATTAATGCCAAAACAAAGTCACGATTCAGTGGGATCAGATTAGAGGCAATTCGTCTTTTACAACTATAAAACAAGAATTTAACAGCTGTCCTTAGCAGGGGCGGATCCAGGATTTTCCAAACGGGGGGGCGTGAAAATATACCAAGCAGCAAAATGATAAATGAAGTTTGTTGCGCCTGTGTAACACAAAGCTTCCCCATTTCTCCCTCCCCTTCTCCCTCTCCCTCTTTTTTTCTTTTCTCTCTTTTTTTTTAAATTTTTTTTTTATATGAAAAAGGGGGGGGCGTGCGCCCCCCACGCCCCCCCTGGATCTGCGCCTGCTTAGCAAAACCAAAATGAACTGTTTACCTTTGGAAAAATACTACATTTGTAAACTGAATCAAATTTGCAGTGTTTGACTACTGTTCAATTAAACAACATGGAAACCCACATCAGCTGCCCCATAAAGTGATCTAAAAACCCAGCAGCAGGCCAAAAATAGTAAAATATATAGCTGACAATTGTTTCTAGTTCAATGGTAGGAAACTCACATACTGTATTAGGAAGATTGACTAAGCAACAAAGATTGCAGTATTATTATCTGCCCATTTCTTGAATAGGCCTGTGATTTATCAGGTTTAAAAAAAAAAAATTCCCCCCACAGAAAGTAATATCCACCAAGGTGAAAACAAGTAACAAGTAACATATGTTGGCCTACAAGTAAAAAGCTAAATTTTGTTACTTTCTTGCTGGATGAGAGTTCCTTGGAATAAACATGTAGCAGGTTCATTGGGCTTCATCTTCTCTTTGTCTGTGTGCAATGACCGCATTTTTGAAGGCATGAGGGCGCTTTCCATGGCAAATTTCCTTGCAACACAATAATAGTTTTATCTTATTTTGACTGCCTGTATGTTGTTATCTTGTACCAATGGCCAATTAACAACAGTGAACATAAAACAAGTTAATTTTACTTGTTTTACGTCACATAAATTTGGTTCACACAAGCCCTCACGTGGTCAAAAATACTCACAGGGTTTTTCCCTACTGTTGTTTAACCATCAACACTCTTGCTTGATGTTCAAGCTGAGACTCTCTTCAAGATGAAAGCTGAGTAGTCAAGTCCCTATTGTACTAACTGTACACCGAGTACGCTTCTTAAACAACAACCCATTATTGCCATAATCCGCTAATTATTGACGTCGTACCTTTTTAATTGGACAATGGTCTTCCGGGTGAAGGCCAACAGAACCAACATACACCTGGGCCCAATTTCATAGATCTGCTTAAGCACAAAAAGTAGCTAAGCACAACAAAATTATGCTTACCAGAACAGGGTTACCAGCCAAAATACTATGTCACATGTACAATTTGTGACTGGTATCCTGCTCATTTCTGCTAAGCAGAAAATTGTTAAGCAATATTTTCTGCTTAAGCAGCTCTATGCTGGGCCCAATTTCATAGAGCTGCTTAAGCACAAACAGTAGCTAAGCACAACAAAATTATGCTTACCAGAACAGGGTTACCAGCCAAAATACTATGTCACATGTACAATTTGTGACTGGTATCCTGCTCATTTCTGCTAAGCAGAAAATTGTTAAGCAATATTTTCTGCTTAAGCAGCTCTATGAAATTGGGCCCTGGTGACAAGGAGCAATCTGCCATGTTCTTTAGATGGTAAAGGTTAAGTGAGCTTTGATGTAGGTAATTACAGGGGCATGTTGAAAATTACCAACCTAAACTCATCTGTTACATTTTATAAGCTTTATTGTGATAATTTCAATATTTTTAAAATTTGTAAGATTTAACTTTGCATGATGGAAATACAATCTAGTGAGGCTTGTGAAGACACCGTTCTACTGAAGACGATCAAAGCACACTGATCGAAACGTTGAGTTGTTAAACCACCGGTTCTTTCCAGTACCACCACAACTCAATCTCATAGAATGTTTTGTGCATGGTGTCTCTGCAAACCTTACTAGATAATTAGATTATATTACCAGTGGTTAACACTACGAAGTTAAAGGTAGGGTCATAGATCGGTAAATACTCCAAAAATTAATGACCACAAAAACTTACTTGGTGAGAAGCACTGCAGCTGTTGACAGTATCAAAATTTTGAAAAAGGATTCCCTTCAAAGTAATATGGTTTGGATAATTGTTCACCCCCAAAACATTTGAATTTGAGATACGATTCTCAGATTTCTGAGGGTTGGTGTTCATTTGTGAATGCTGCTGCCAGTGATGCGATTGTTACCGCTGTCACCCTCGCTAAACGTGGATGGATTCGACGTTCTTGTGAAAATACTGCGACAGTTTTTTTTGCTATTTCCTCAGGGAATAGACACTGTATTCAGCTGAAACTTCCACATGTGACTTTTATTGTAAATTTCTTTATAATTACACCTATAAGTCAGCATTACATTGATAAAAACCAATCTATAAGTCTATGACCCTACCTTTTAACAGTGATAGAGAATTCTCCATCTCTGTCAAAGCATACATCACCCCCCCCCCCCCCCCCCGCCGTTTATTTTAGACTCAATATGCCCTTGCCATGGGCGTAATTAGCCATTATGGACAGAGTGGTCAAGCCACTACACTACTAATTAGGAAAGCATTGATTAGTTTGTGATCTAGAACGAAGAAAGAGTGCAGCGTTATGGCAATGATGACATGCACCCAATCAACACCACCCATGAAAGACTAATTTATGGAATGGAGGGGTTTTTTTTACACAGTTTTAACGCTGGTAATGATCATCACATTAAAAGTGTTTACAGATTCTATTACACTAGCTTGGTTGATGAGTCGACAAGTGTAATTATCGTGGAGAGACAAAAGAGGCTTTAATTTTCAGGGCTTGAAATTTCCACTGCATGGCAGGCACGAGGCCAGTGATTTTAGTGTCGGGCCAGTAAACCCATGACTAAACAAGCGGTCTTTTATTTTTCAATTGAATAATAAAACCTCACTGTGTATACTATCTTATATAGATTTTTATTTTTATTTTATTTTATGAGAGATCACCTCACATCACAAGGCCGGACGACTACTTCAAGGTGAGAGCTACACTTAACCGATTTGAATGTCGACCCAAATCAACTGCCACCAGGGGCAAGTTGCCACCTACTCCTGGGGCTGAAACAGGGTTACCCCCTTCACAGTCCGTAAGGATGTAGGCATGGGTATCACCCACTAGGAGCCTGGCTGGTAGAGCAGAATGCACTACCTCACTTCCCATTAAAAAACTGATGTTCAATTGTTGACTTTGAGTCTAATAAATATTGTTAAAATTCTGCTGGATAAAAAAAAAGTTCGCATACCTATTAAACCGTGTGGACATTTTTATCTCATTTATTTTCTGGTCTTGTAAACAAAAAATTCCAGTAAAAGATTTGAGCTACCAGCCCTGCAGTCTTGTGGGTTTTCCCACCAAATTTAAGGCCTGTTTTTATTCTAAAATTTCATTTTTGTTTTACCTTTGATGCAATACCGAAGACATCATCAAGGGTTGGTAAACATAAAGATCATGTTTGTTCTTCAATTGAAAGGTTGCTTGGCTTTTGTTATCATCTTGAGGACAGTTTCCATTTTACAAGTAACTGTGCACAGTAGGCCTATTAGGAGACCCCCCCCCCCTCCATCCCCTTTTTGTTACACAACTGGCCAGAGATCACACCACAATATTACATCACCAAATTATTGACAACACTCTTAAGGTAAGTGAGGAGAACAACACACCAAGCTATAACTTTCTTGACTTTATTTCATCATTCAATAGATAAATGTAAAACTGAAAGTTAACAATACTGATTAACGCCCCTAATTAACAAAGATGGCGGAGCTGTAAATACAATTGACGTTGTGTTATTCTAAACAAAAACATTGTAAAAATTGACCAGAAATCATTAGCACCGTTTCATGTTAAAGATTACACACTGATGGTTATATTTGTTTTAAGCTTTAGATTCTTAAATATAATTTGTCTTTTTAGATTGTTATAGAATATGTATTTTCGGTGATAAATCAAAATTTCAGATGGTTTAAAATCAGCCTCGCTACCATGGGCAGTGCGCTGTATCGATACCTCTCGTCACTAACCCCTAAAAGAGAGCACTGGAAAGCAATGCTGATTGGCTCACCAAAAGTTACTACTTTGCACACACGCAGGTTAAAAACATTTGAGTGCTTATAAGGTGCTTGTCTGGTACTTAGTACACGTGTGTCAAAATGCCTGTATTTCGACCCAATTTATTGGTGATTTATTGCAAACTGTAGAAAAAATGTACATATATTATGTAAATTCCATTAATAAGCCTATTAATACATGTTACCCTCAATACTTAGAAATTGGCCGAGATTGGCAATTATTGACAAAATCTGAAAGCACACTTCATACCGGTAGGGCCTAATAAACAAAAAGCTGAAGACCCCATAATCACCATTGCTTATTTTGACCGTCACAACTGAAGCAAGTCTTACGTGAATAAAAAATCATGACAAAGATGACAAAAGATGCACAACTTTTTACCTTTTTCACTACAACAGGATCACTTAACTGGATGAAGTTTTTGATGAAAATTATTGCAAACTAGAAGAGGAATTTTTCTTTCTCCAAAAAACCAAGGATGTAATTATACCTTTAAAAATCATCTTCAACCAAGTCAATACGGTACTTCCTCATCCTGCTTTTTCTGGACAAAAAAAACCACCTCAACGCAGAGACAACATTGGTAATTGTCAAAGGCCAGTGTCCGCACGAATTGCCATAAACATGAAATAACAAACCTGTGAAAGTTTAGGCTCAATCGGTCATCAGAGTCAAGAGAAAATAGTGAAAAACGCCATCACCGCTTTCAAACATCAAATTTAACCCGAAATATGCAAATAACTATTTAAAAGGTCATAAATCACACACTGATTTCTTTAAAACTGCTTCTCAGGATTTAAAGTAATGCTATTTTCAGTGATAGGGCTACATCTTCCCTTTACAGTCCAACCTATACGCAATAACCCCTTCAATTGTTGGTAACTTCAGACTAAAGCCAAAGCAAAACCAAAAAACATTAATTAATATCTCTTATCTGACTGACAGCGAACCCAATAGCTCCAAGGAGTCCGTGCATTCGGACGCCTTTAATAATTCATTTCGTCCGAAGCACGAGGACTAAACACCAATAGTCCTGATCCAATATGACCATGAGAGAACTTTGCAAAATTACAAAGCACAGTGTTTAGACTGATTTGCAGTCTTGAGTAATTAGTTCCTACTGTGTATATGCTGGCTAGCCTGAATAAACAGATTGGTCCCCACTGCATGCCTGACTACCAAAGCAACATGACCTCCACTTCCCCCAAACCCCGCAAGGAACAAACAATAAGATTAGCTGGAGACGTACTTATAAGCATACAGCGAAGCAAGAACGCTGCAAGACGAGAGTTGTTAATATCCTAGGGCCCCCCCCCTTCACATCACCCTCTTTCTCCCTTCCCCCCAGGCCCCCAGTGGCTCTACAGCCCCCGTGCGTTTGTTAGCTAACCTCGTTAACGATGCTGGAGAGTTCTGCAACAACATGTTGCTCTGCTAATCATTCTCATGTAATTCAGAATCATGACGCAGCTGCCTGCCCCAGTGCAGCTCTGCTTCATTTTGATGATTAGCAGCGAGACCACCCCAGCGTGGTGTACTTCTCAACGGCTCCTTAACGTTTACTTGTAATGCAAGCATTTTGCTGTAAGGGTTCAAGTGCACTACTATAATACTGAACTGAATGAAATCTGTAGGATTCTTATGATGAACCATAGCTTTAAAGGCACTGCACACGTTTGATAATTGTCAAAGACCAGTGTTCTCACTTGGTGTATCCCAACATATGCATAAAATAACAAGCCTGTGAAAATTTGGGCTCAATTGGTCATCGAAGTTGCAAGAAAATGATGAAAGACAAAACACCCTTGTTGTACAAATTTGTGTGCTTTTAAATATAGGAAAAAAAACTTCTTGCAAGAAGTTTTTATTATTTTAGTGATAAATTACCTCTTTCTCAAAAACTATGTTATTTCAGAGGGAGTCGTTTCCTACAATGTTTAATACTATCAACAGCTCTCCGTTGCTTGTTACCAAGTAAGTTTTTATGCTAATATTTGTTTTTTAGTCATTACCAAACGTGTACGATACCTTTAATGTCAATTAATATAGAAACACGGGGAATTTTTAGTATCAAAACAACACATCACGGAGAGAGTAATTAATTACAGCCTCTCGCTAGATTGTAGGGGAGTCACGCTACAGTAATTTAGCAATACACTTAATGACTTCAAACCCATTTCTCTTGTATGTTTCATGACAAGCGAGCCCATTACCTTAAGCTTCTAGAATTAGGCAGACAGCTAAAGATGAGATTGAAAAAACCTAAATGAGCTGGCAAAAACTAGAGTTTGACATGGAGAGGTGATTGATATGATACCTATCTGCACGACTTGGTAAACATTATTTTAAAAAAAATGGTTTATCAAGTTCAAATTAAAGTATTTCATCAATCTATCATTAATGGCAACCAATTATTTCCTGGGTAAAAATGTTTCTGTGCACCAATGTTCGAATTTTAATAACTCATTAATAATAACAATAATATATGAAGTTGCACGCACTCAACCTAGTGAGTTTGAAATTTTTGCTGGTTAATCCCAAGTTCAACTTACATTTTTTGAAGTTTTCTCACACTAACAAAGTCAAAAACTTCTGCTGCTTCTTATTAATACATAGAGCAATTTCTTGGTTAAAATTTACCCAAGGTAAATTTATACTGTACACAATATTATTATTAATGCTAAAGAACAACAATTCATTTTACATGACACATTGCATAGAAGGTTACACACCTATTTTTCGACACACCCCTATGTTACGACACATCTATTGCATTTTCCTAATCTTACTCCTAACCCTAGCCCTGACCCTAGCCCTGACCCTAACCATAGCGTGCCAATCATGAGGGGCAATCAGAGCATAGGGTTGTCGGAACATAGGGGTGTCGAAACACAGAGCAGTCACTGCGTAGAAATATTTTGAGCATGCATTATTTCATCAATGATTTTTATTTAAATAAGACAGAAACAATACAATCCTCCAGTTGCCATTATAAAGGCTAGCAAAAGGCGACAAGCATTCTCCTAAGGACACACAAGGCTGATCATCGCACCAATGGTTCTTCTCAGAACCACTGGTTCTTCTCAGAACCACTGGTTCTTCTCAGAACCACTGGTTCTTCTCAAAACCACTGGTTCTTCTCAGAACCACTGGTTCTTCTCAGAACCACTGGTTCTACTCAGAACCACTGGTTCTACTCAGAACCACTGGTTCTTCTCAGAACCACTGGTTCTACTCAGAACCCCTGGTTCTTCTCAGAATCCCTGGTTCTTCTCAGAACCACTGGTTCTTCTCAGAACCACTCCATCTTCCAAGAAGAGACAGCATGTGGAGTAGTTTCCTCTTGCTAACATTTAGCAAGAGGGTTTCAAATTGATCACGTTTCATACTGCAATAACTAACTCATTGTTATTTCAACGATCAAAACATAGAATTTGTAACAATTAAATTTCGGAAGAAGTAAATTGTGAATATCAGTAACAACAATTCATGAAATGGAATATTGGTGGGTAAAATTGATCATGTATCCCGAACAGTGCTCATATTGAAGCAAAACACTTGATTATATAACAAACAAAAATATAGTATTGATAACTATTATTTGAGATGTAAAATACGAATATCAGTAACAACAATTCATAAAATGGGTTATTGGTGGGTAAAATTGATCATGTTTCCACGAACAGTGCTCATATTGAAGCAAAACACTTCATTATGTAACAAACAAAAATATAGTATTGATAACTATTATTTGAGATGTAAAATACGAATATCAGTAACAACAATTCATAAAATGGGTTATTGGTGGGTAAAATTGATCATGTTTCCACGAACAGTGCTCATATTGAAGCAAAACACTTCATTATATAACAA
>JAJGQC010000278.1:0-25000 GCA_021014325.1 Plazaster borealis
CAACAAGAAGGACAAGTACAGAACCACTTAGTTGGAAACCGTTCTTACAAAGCAGACAGAAAATCGCTCACTACTGTTGCTATAGTCACTGCAGCTTTGTACTTGAGTTTTTTCCCCAGCGTGATTATGCAGGTATTGAAGTTTGTGTTTGATGTTGACATTTCCGAGATGCTATCGACCCTCTTCTACTTATTTTATGCATCCAACTCTTGGCTTAATGTCATCATCTACTTTCTGAGAAACAAGGAGCTTCGAAAAGAGGCCCTGAAAGTTCTAAAATGTTGAGAGGAAAACCTGCTTTAAAGCTGTACATAACCAAAGACTACCAATTGGGTACTCTGCTGATCAGAAACACAAGAGCTTGAGTCTGGTGCTCTTAATCGCTCGGCCATGACAGGACAGACGTACATCACTATAAAATAAACTCTACTGTTGTGGATGGGCACCTTTGGCAAGTTGGGTCCCATTGTTCTTGATTGTCAAACTACTGGTTAAGATTTGTCCGCATGACAAGTGGCAGGTTGCTGCATAGATTCAATAACTTTGACTCTAACTCATTAGACCGTTACCAGGCCCAACATCACTGAAGGAGAACGAGCAGTCACGAAGCTTCAAATAAGATCAGCAACCAGTCTACCAAACTATTAACCAACTGTACTATGCTTCAAAGTCAATGTAATGAAATCGTGCAGTTACCACAAACTGCACGTTTACCAGTTAAAACATGTAAATATTCCTGTGTAAACACAACATTAATTTGTGTAACATTTTGGGTCACCAAGCCAACAAACTTCAATTCCACAGCCCAACTGGCCGGGTTGCAGAGATAAGAGCATACCTCAAAACTTCAAACAGGTAGAATCCAAGTAGAATCTAGTCACTATTTAGAATGTTATCTGGTGTTATCTGTGTCAGTTTGTAAAACCATGCGGGGTTTTTTTGAAGAAAAAAATATGTTTTCCTCCTAGTGCAGATCAAAATATTGATTAAGTCTCCAATATTTACCAAGCACTGTGTACTATAGTCTTTAACAGTCTTCTCTATTGTCTGAAATTTTCCACAGCTTAGTCTGCTTTTCTTGAAGACATTTTATGAATATGCCTCAAAAAAGTAATGTATAGTTTTAACCACTTACTGCTGGGATGGGGAATTCAGAAATTATTCCATGCTCACCCATGGAATTAATTTTCAGAATATTTTTGTTGTTAAGAATATAGTTGTCACAATGAACACATGACTTAACCAAGGAAGGACAACAAACGTTCCCATAAAATGATCAAGTTTGTTTTTAATTTTCTTTTGAGAAAATGTGGGGTTTTGTTCACTTTGAGTCGGCCAAGCCTTGGCTGTAAGCCCTGACTGATAATCGGCCATGACCTGCTGGAATCTCGGTCCTACCTCCCATGCCAAATACAATGGTGGCAGCCTAACAATCTCTAGTAATCCTTCTTTGTCCAATAAAAGGTCTAGAATTTGGGATTACACAATAACCACCGAAAAAGGGAGATTTTGAGCATAATTCCAGTACCCTTTGTCCCTCGTTGTTGCGGGGCAAACGAAGCGTGACACTGTGCATCCTACTTGATGGAATGTTAGGGCTTGTTTGCGCATCTACTGCGAGCATCCCTGGACATGTTTCTAAAACAAAGGCTTCCGTTTGCGTGTCTGGAAAATATTTTCTTGCAAACATGTATTCAGCTAGATAATCTTAAATATCCCTGCACAATTAGTTTTGACAGGTTTTAGAAGCGTTTTGATAATTGTATCTGATTATTCTTATAGTATTGTACAATTTATTCAATGTAAACTCTACTCCTTCAATTTGTAAGAAACCTTTTAATCTCACAACAGATTACTATTTCTTCACAATCAAACTAAGCTTTCAGATGTTATTAAGGTTCTTTTAAAAACCACAACTTGGCTCCATCACTTGCTCTATTAAATTTTTTAATTTGGGGGGTTTTTGAAGTCAAGAACTTATAAATCACTGTACTAGCCAAGAACCCAATGGAGGGAAGACAAAGAAGGAAGTTTCAGTTTTAGATGTGGGAGGAAAACGGTTTAAACCCCAGAGAATTATTCCAGGGGAAAACACACGCAATCAAATAGGAACTGAAAACCCAATCCACATAGTGCGCCCAGCGGGATTTGAACAGGGGTCCTGGAGGTGGAAGGAGAGGAAAGATACCACTACGCTAACCAAAATTTGAAAACATGTCCTTTTGGTACTGGATTCAAACAGGCAGATGGAGCCTAAGCCAGAGTTGGAACCCAAAGTCAAAGCTGTGGTTATGATAAGGCCATTTTCGAATTAGCGGCTACAGCTACGGCTACGACTGTTACTAAGGGTGTTGCTAAGGACGCCCTATACTTCAACGCATGATGATGTGACCATCAAGCCGTAGCCGTAGTCATAGCCGCCACTTAAAACACGGCCTAAGGGATTTTCTACAGTCAATCCACCATCATCTAAATATTTTATCTCCCACTTGTTATTCATGATCAACCTTTCACATGTGGATGAAAAGGAACTGACTACTGATCGTTTATGTAACTTCAAGTTTCTCTTTGAAAGTGTAATAAAGCAAACTTTGCAATTGGTTAAAAGATGCAACACTTCGGGATAAAGAATATTATTCAATTGGTTTTTACCCTACATCAAGCACTGTATACTCTGTGCTTTTCCAAGTCCTGCGGAACAAAATCCACAGGCATTTTACTCAACCGGGATTCGAACCCATGACCCCCATGTTCTAGGGCAGATGTCTCACCCGCTAGACTAAATCCAATTGTATTCACAATTCTATCTCTGAAGAAACTTGTGCCAAATGAAAATGAGATAAACGAAATTTGAACATAAACAGGCCTGGAGTTTTCATCTTTGAGAGGAAAAGTCCATTTTCATTTTGCAAAGGACACTTCCCTTGCACAAATCTTAAAGTCTATTGGAAACTTTTCAAGGGGTATCAAGGCCAAGACGAGGGCAACAGATGCCATGGCCTGTGTGGTATCCGTGTAATTCCAGGCCTGCATAAAATGTGTAACATATTTTGATGAAAGTTCTGTATCAGACATTCATCGGTCCCCAATATACACAATGCAAGTCTGAACTTGTTGTGAACCTAGGATTTCCGCGTGCATTTGCTGTAACATGTAGAGGAAACAAAAGCGTGTACTTTTAGGGGTGGAAACGTTTTGAGACTTGCATGGTTAAGAACTAGGCTACCATCAAAGTAAGAAACAGACACTTCCCTGCCAAAACTCAAAACTGGGTTTATTTGTTCATCAAATAGACTCTGCTAGGGTCGACAATCAGGCCATTAACTATTGTTTGCATAAATACCATAGGTCCTTTTGGTTGGTAAGCAGTTTGCAACAGCTAATTCTATTTTCTCAAATAGATGAAAAGAAAAAGTTTCAAATAACACTTAACAGACCCCGTGCGCAGCGCACAACTCTCAGCCAATGATAGGTCTTCATTGACCTCAGTGAGGGCGCTGCTTGGGTCTAGTAACGTCATATGCAAGGGGTCTATATAAGGTAAGGAATTCTCAACATACAGAATGTTTAAGAAATCTCATCACATTGATATCAAAGGCTGATGTTTCGGTAATCTTTATTTTTAATGCCATTTCACTATTTCACCATTTCACTATTGGCGAAAAAGCAAGACACTTAACCATTATTGCTTCTCTTCACCCAGGAGTATAAATGGGTACCGGCGAGAGCTGGGGAGTAACCTGTGATGGACTGGCAGCCTGTGTCCGGGGGGGGGGGGGGGAGTAGAAATATTCTCAGTTGTTTAATGCCAAGGAAACCGAATATAAACACCGGCCTGATGAGCCATATTGGCTCGGGACAGACTTTACTTTACTATTTCAGAGACAAGTCTGCTTCTTGCCTAGGGCGTCAGTTAATCTTGTTAACATGTATTTTCACAGTACAATACAAATCTTCATCAAAGAAAGTGACATTACCTTAAAGTTTGGGACGAAGCGAGCACACTCCTGTTGCCAATTATGTAGAGTGGATGCTGGAGCGACAATCAGAAATGGACCCCAGATACCTTGAGTCTGAAAAAAGTCCACGGGTAAAAATAAGTTTGACAAGTTTACAAGTTTGACTTATTTACTTTTAAACAGGCATGATATTTGGCGTTTGAAAAAAAAAGTAGGACAATTTCATGATTACAAGGAGCATAAGATTTTAAAGACTTTTCAGATTATTTAATAACAATTTTGCTGATTTTTCTGAGGGCAAAAAAAATCGGAAATCAGACTACAGTAGGAAGAATACCATGCCTGTTTAAAGTTCAGTCAGATATGCAACTTTGTAATTTCAACAACAAAAAAGAGGAATTGGCCAATCATCTGATAGCGCCCTCTTTTGAATCAATAAGGTCAGGTCATGTTTAAACATTTCTAACTGTGTTGATATCACACGTTTAAATATGGCCACATGATCTCCTCTACACCAATCAGAATGGATAAAGTGTCCCAGGTATTTATGAATACAAAATAAAAATCCCTGAAGTATCAGCTTAGTGTGTTACATGTACGAGGATAAATTGACTCTCTCATACTCTACATCACAACTATTGAAATGAACAGCTTGGGATTACAAGGTCGCCTTTCTTTATTTGATGGGAAGTTCATGCCTTTCAAGAAAAACAAACTTTAAAATCCTGAGAAATCACCGCCTGCATATTTCAACCCAATACCAAGATGTTTCACAATGGACATTCAAACCCGACGATTCCTCACCCATACCTCATCCACCCACTCCCCAGGCCCAAGCCCCCCTCACCCAAACCTCAACTGCACACACTGAACTTCATCTAGCCACACCTATCCACCCCAGCCTTCAGATCTCCTCATCCAACCCTCAATTGCACCTCAGACCTTTCTCAGCAAAAACCTCACTCAACCGCATCAACACACTCCCAAACTCCAAGACCTCCTTACCCACCAAACCCCAAAAGCATGCACCAAACCTCATTCAGCCACACTAACACCTCAACCGACACATCGACCCACGCCCCGATCCTAAGCCTACCTCAAACCCAACCTCCTCATCCAACCCTCAATTGCACCTCAGACCTTTCTCAGCAAAAACCTCACTCAACCGCATCAACACACTCCCAAACTCCAAGACCTCCTTACCCACCAAACCGCAAAAGCATGCACCAAACCTCATTCAGCCACACCAACACCTCAACCGACACATCGACCCACGCCCCGATCCTAAGCCTACCTCAAACCCAACCTCAACCACACAGACAAAATGTCCACCCATCCCTCACACGTACCTCAGCCAGATGAGCCAGGAAGGCAATGCTCTGTACAGTCTTCCCTAATCCCATCTCATCAGCGAGGATCCCGTTAATGCTGCAGTCATAGAGGTTAGCCAGCCAGTTCATCCCCTTCAGCTGGTAGCTCTTCAGTTGCCCTCTGAACATCTGAGGTTGGGGTCTCTCCGACTTCATCAACATCGTCGGGTCACTCAGACTGAACTCATTGTCAACTGCATTATGAAAACATTAAGTGTTTTGATGAGTATGTGACATGGCAGAATAATCCTTATGTTTTGTTTTATTTCTTGTTTGAGTTCAAATTCTAGTCAAGTTGAATTATTCAAATTCTTGGTTCTTTCCCATTACGCTTTCTATTGAAGTTTTGAGCTGATAAAATAAATAATTATTTTTATTTCTTGCTTCTAAAAAGTCAGTTGTCATTGTTTCTATTCATCAAGTTGCCTTGCGACTTTATCCTCACTCGATCCTAGGTAAACATTTTCTTTTTGCAAGCGAGTACCCCAAAAGCTGTATTTATCGTATATTTCATTCTTATTTCTTATTTATTATCATTTGTTTCAAAGTGTTCCCATTTTCCAGGTTACAAGTACACAGCCCGAATCACGGGTTCACATTTTTCTTGGTGTCGATGTTGTGAACAACAGTTTGAAAACCACTGATGTCAATAAAAAGTACTTGAGTTTGTCGAATACAAGATCTGCAAAGAGTTACTACTCAATACTTACTTAAATTTTGGGTTGAACAAAGACAAAATTGACTAGAGCAGGACTTGAACCTGGGACCTCTGGGTTAACATGCTGGCGGTCTACCAACTGAGCCATCTAGCTCTATGATGGCAGTCTCATACCACCAACATAGGGTTAGATAGCTCATTTGGTAGAGTGCCGGCACGTTAATCCAGAGGTCGCAGGTTCAAGTCCCGTTCTGGTCAATTTTTCTTTGTTCAATCCCAAATTATTTTAATATACATGGAATAACAAACTTGTGAAAGCTTAAGGTCATGTCACACAGGGTAACTTTTCAGGCAACTTGGAGGCAACCAACTGCACTCTATGCACAAGGAACACTTAGGCAGCACAGGAGACATTCTTCTAGCTGTAACTCAGTATCCCCAAGAAAATAATTAGAAAACTAAAATATGAATGAATTTTCTTATTAGAGATTGCCTGGAACTGGTTGCCTGTAAATTGCCTTGTGTGACATGGCCTTTAGGCTATATCAGTCATTGGAGTAACAGGAAAATAGTGAACAAAAACCCCTATACTTTTTCACCATTTTCAAACATCGGGTTTTGGTCTCGCAAGATCAAACCTAATTGTTTTACTCATTTCTCAAAAACTACAGCATTTCAAGCAAAGATATTTTGCACCATATCCATCTATATTTCATATCAGTTATATGTAAACATGTGAACATTTATACCAATGTTATGCACACCCATTAACACCATATGCGTATGGCACCCCTCATTCAACCAACTATATACTTACATGCTTGCTGTGAGGCATTAGTCTCTGGCAGAGGCATATCTGCATCAAAGACCCTCTGCTTCTCTTGATGACTAGTGTAGGCCACGGAAACGTTGGACAATGCTTGCTGCTTGACAATGTCACAATCTGATGTTAGGATAAACACAAATACAAATTTGTATTCATTCAAATCTCTCAATCACGAGTAATATGAGGCAGAGTCCAAATTAGCGGCTACGGCTGCGACTTGATCGTCACGTGAACAAGCGATAAAGCATAGGAGGTCCATAGTAACACCCTTAGCAACAGCCACAACCTTAGCTGCCAATTTGGACATGGCTTTAGTCATTTCAGCAGGTTTTTTTAACTACCCTCAAATTTCATTCAAAGAATGAACGGAAAAGGCAGTAACTTTTTCCGTCCATTTTTGATGGAAATTTGAGGGTGATTAAAAAAAGAAAAATTAAAATCATCAAATGAATCAACTCAAATTGTTTTCAGCAAAGCCTGCATGTCCATTCACATGTTGAAACATTTTTGGGTGGTTTTTTATGTACTTAAAAAAAAGTTACAATCATTGGAAAAACTGCTAACATAACCGATGCAAAGTGATACCCTTTATTGTGTTTCCTGTCTAACATTATTATTATTACTATATTTCTGGTAATGAAACCAAGGATGCCTCATAAGTGAACTTAATCACTGTAGCTCGCAAGCTTGAGGAAACCTGTAAACAAAGGTGCTTGCTATTGTGAACCAGAAACACCGGGGGTTTAACCCCTACTCTTCGGTTTTGTCTACACAGGAAGAATAATCTGCAATTGGAATACACAATCTGAGAAACGTTACTGCAGTAACGCTTCTTAGATTCAAATTTTGGGGGGATAAAAAGTGATATCTTTTTCCATAACTGCAGTACTTTGAAGTGAAAAGTTTCTCAAAATACATTATACTATCCAAAGCTGCTGTACTTCTTACCAAGTCAAGTTTTTATTGCCATTAGTTTTCAGAGTCATTACCAAACGTATACAGACCCTTTAACCGCTCGGTCACAACTCACCATGGTCATCATTCTTAATGTCCAACAGATCCCTCTGCAGACAGGCGTGGTATTGCAATCAACTTGTTACTTCACAAGGCAAGATAAACCCATTGACTCACCATAATCATCATCCTCTACGTCCACCAAGACCCCACCGTGAACAGGGACGTGGCGCTTAGGGGTGTGGTCCTCTAGCCTACTCAGTATCTGCTCTTTCTCCTCCTCTCCTTCCCCGGTGAGCTTACGACTCATGAAGTGAGCATAGAGTTCCGTCTGGGTGATCAAGAAGTTCAGCTTGCGTTGCTGTCTCTTGGCCTGAGAGATAGAATAAAAGACAACAAGCTCAAAAACATCAACTTCTTAAAACATTGTTTTATCATCCACTGCCATCTGCGTTAAATGTAAAGAGCTGTGTAGACATTCTGCCAGGGCCCAATTTCATAGAGCTGCTTAAGCACAAAAAGTAGCTAAGCACAACAAAATTATGCTTACCAGAATAAGGTTACCAGCCAAAATACCAGCTAAAATACCATGTACAAAACGTAACTGATATCCTGCTTAGTTTTGCTAAGCAGAAAAATATTAGAGGATATTTTCCGCTAAAGCAGCTCTATGAAATTGGGCCCAGAAGTCCAAGCTTCAGGGTCTCTCATGTAATAAAATTCAAGTATTTATACAGTTTTATTGAAACTAAGAAACAAAATCCAGTCGCTGCAGAGTAGACATCAAACGTATCCAACGACTCCAGAACAGGGCAGCCAAATTAATCTTTATGGTGAAAAAATCTGACCACGTCTCACCCCTCCTTCAACAACTCCTCTGGCTTCCTATTCATGAACATTTCATCTTCAAGTTGTTTTACCATCACATATAAATGTTGGAACGAAACTGCTCCCCCTTACCCTACTGAACTTATCACTCCTTACCAGCCCAATCGCACACTCCGTTCCAGCTCAGATACAAGGATTCTCACTAAACCTCAAACCAGATACTCTTTATCTTCCAAAGGTTTTTATGCAGCTGCTTCAAACCTTTGGAACAATCTTCCTTATCAAATACGTCATGCCATTTCACATACTGATTTCAAAACATCGCTTAAAACTCACCTTTTCCAGATTAATTTTGCTTACTAGGCTTTTTATTTCATTCTCATTCCTTTGCATTGTTAATTGTTGATTGTTGTAATATTTATTGTTGTAAAGCGTAAGAACGCTATATAAGTGCTTAGATTATTATTATTATAATGGTTAGCTACTAACCTCCCTGATCTCATCATCAAGTCGTCTCTGCTCCTGGGCTTCCTTCTCTGCCTTCTTCCGATGTTCCCGTTCTACCTTGTCGTAGTGACGCCAGTAGGCAGTCATCTCTCGTGTCATACGCCGGGCTCGGTACGGCGTCTCTTTGCAGATGCGCTGGGAGGCTATGGCTGAACGCCGCTGCTCCTTCTGACACGCCTGGGCCAGCTTACGCGCATTGGTCAGGATGTTGTTGTGAACAGATGTTCTGTGTTTCTGTGCCTGTTAATGATGAAGTGTTTATGAGCAAAATGAAGAAGCAAAAGTTATGACAACACTCTAGGGGCCTTTTCCAAAGTGTGACAAACCAAACTGTGACATAAACTGTCTGGCAACATTTTATACATGCTACTTACTATATATATTTTTTTGTTTTGCCTTGCAAGGAAATTAGATCCCTTATGAAATTAACTTTCACATGGACACAGCAAAAAATCAAGTTATCTTTCAGATCAACGATTTGTTATTTTGCTCGTGCTAATTACACAAACTCAATAAAATCTTTAGAAATGCAACTCCGATTTAGAAAAATTGAACTGTAAATTACCTTTGGGATATCCTTCCTGACGATGGCGTGCCACACCCTCCTACGCCTCGCCTCCACATCCTTGATTGCCATCAACTTCTTATGGTTCAGGGCATCTTGGAAGTGAGCGATGGATGTCCTGACGTTGGCCACAGGAGGTGGTGTCACCTGCATCTATAGAGAGGTAGAAAATGACGTATAATGACCATCAGGGACCATTCAGAATAATCAATGATTTTGAAGATTTATATCTTTTTTAAAAATTGTAGGTGGGTGGGTCAAAAGAAATAACTGATAATGGAAATTCAGTTTACAATTCAAATATAAGAAAAAAACATTTGTTTTAAGGGGAAAAATATCCAGCCGTCTGTTTCAGATCAACTGCCATATCTGTGCCGTCTACTTTCATCGGTCATCCTTGTTTCAATAGCCGACTCCCATGCCTGATGCGAGATGGCAACAATTTCCTCCACCATTAAGTTGCATGTTGGAAGCCATGGAAAAGCCATTGAAAACTCCTGAGATGGGAGAACATTGATCTAGAATATCTGCTTCATTTCAGGCATCACTTTGTTTGTCAGTGTATTTGGGTACCTTAAATAGTCTGTCAATATTTAAAAATCAAAACTTAGGTTAGGTGGGTGGGTGGGGGTGGATGGGTCGAAACAATTCAAAAAAAGATTTATCATTTTTAAATATTAATTACTGTGAATGGCCCCTTATTGCAGAGTGTTATGTTTCTGTCCTTACTCTGTTGGTAAGGTGTCATGTTGGGGCCCATAATAATCACTGTTTAATTAACAAATTTGATTTCGTTTTTCTTTTCTTTTCTTTTCTTTTCTCCACTCTCTTACCTGTGGCTCTTGTTTCTCCAAGACCTCCACTTTCTTTCTTGGTTTGGGATTGGCCTTCTTTAATTTCTCTGCACAACGAAAACAAATCGGCACATTTTATTTACATCTTTGTAAAGTATATTTAACCAAGAGGGTAGGGGAAAGAAATTTAAATGTCATTGGTGAGAAACACACCACATACGCAACAACGGTACTTTTTCAATATTCCCAAAACACTTCCTTCAAACATATCATGGCACCAAAAAACCAGCACAACAACATTTTGTTTACACTTATCATTGGTCATTAAAGCACATGGACAACGTTGGTAATTGTTAAAGACCAGTATCCACACTTTGTACGACTCAACATACACATGAAATAACAAACCTGTGAAAATTTAGGCTGAATAGGTCATCGGAGTCAAGAGAAAATAGTGGGAAAAACCCTGATATGTTTTCACTGTTTTCAAACACCGGGTTTTTGACTCGCAAAATCAAAACTAATTGTTTTACTCATTTCTCACAAACTAAAGCATTTCAGGCAGAATACTTCAAGGGAAGTTTTCCACTCTGACCATCTTTATACCATGTAAGTTGTGTGCAAATCTGTGAACATATTTATTTTCAATCTTGCCAATGTTGCGCACACCATTTAAGCAGATTTCCCAAAAGTAAGCTTATTTTTCAAGAACCCACAAAATATTGATGCAATCACATTTATGATGAATGATATCCTACATACAAGCTCACTCCATACATATCTGGGTTAAAATTGCAAAAGAATGCATGCTGTCAGGTTTACGACACACTCGCTCAGTAAAAAATAAAATATTTTGCCAGAGAAATATCTTTTCAAGGACACATGATGTTATGGCAAAACTTTCTACATTTTCGAGATTGTTTGGTACACAATCAACAGTTAAAAAGAAAGCTCTTCAGTCCCTTTGTATAGAAAACTGAACATCTTTGTCAGCAATAAGAGAGATTTCCTGCATCTTTAACTGCACAAGGAAATAAAAAAATAAATTGCCGCCAAACTAAATATTAAGCAAATGACATTACCGCATTTAAGGAACAAACTGAATACAGAAGCTGAAGGCTATCACACAAAATAAAAACACCCATGCATTTTGAAGGAAGCAACTCAATCATGGACAAAAGCAAGGGGAAAAAAAGATCAAAATTTGTACTCAATTCACACATTCACTTTATGAAAGCAACATAAGTTAACGAATTCAGGCAATATTTGCACAAGATACATTTGCACTTGTAAGCATTCCGATACCAGCCGGTGCAGACAGTTTACGCACAGTGGCTCTTATTTATCCAGAGGAGTACAAGACACTAACCTGGTTCAGGTTGTTCCTCTGGCATTTTAATGATACTTTGTGGAGGAGAAACTGAGATAACAGGGAAAGATTGGATTCAACAAAACAAACCAGAACTTGGAGACATATTAAAATATTTGTTGTCAAATTTTTGCTAAAAGTACCACGTTCCTAGAGTTTATTGGGGCTCTTAACTTTAAACAAAGATAAAACTAAAATGGGAAAACAATTCACGTCTTAACAAAGTTTGTTTTTCTTGTTATCAACCAAAAACTATAAATTCTGTCATTTGAGAGAGGAGTCAAGTTTGCAGGGCACTGTTATCGCCACCCTGACATTCCAGTCAGCAAGCTTGTGCTTTGGGAGCCTATGTGGACATACTACGCAGGGACACTGGCCATGTGACAACAGATGTGAAATTTCTGCATACATGAAGGAGAGGGAGATCTGGGGACACTTCTCTCGTGACATCATTGGCCGAGGACACCACTCAACATGGAAGAAGTGGCTTTATTTTTTAATGCTAGACAATACGCCTGCATTCTCAAAAAGAGTTCTGCGCCTAGTTTTGTGGCACAACTTTACACAGAATTCTATGCTTATGAATACAGCCCACAGCACTTTGCGCTTTACAGGGCTTCCTAAGTGTAAAATTAGTGGTGTGTCATGGCCGAGCGGATAAGAGCACCGGACTCAAGCTCTGGTGTTTCTGATCAGCAGAGTGTGGTTTCAATTCCCTGTCGTGACACTTATGTCCTTAAGACACTTAACCATTAATGCTTCTCTACACCCAGGGCTCAAATGGGTACCGGCCAGAGCTGGGGAGTAACCTGCGATGGACTGGCAGCCTGTCCAGGGGGAATATAAATATTCTCAGTTGTTTAATGCCAAGGAAACCAGATATAAACACCGGCCTGATGAGCCATATTGGCTCGGGACAGACTTTTTAAGTGAAAAATTCAGTGGTAAAGCAGCATCTATCCAAATGCATCCAACCATCCTTCCCTCATTTCCAAATTCTCACCTTTCTCCTTCTTCACTTCCTTCTCCTTGTTCTGTTTGGGACCTAAAACTTGTTTCTTGTGGTCCAGGAAATTATCGAAGCTAGATAAGAGTCCGGTGCTATAGTACTGATACTGCTGAAGCTAAGTGGACAAAAGGACATTGTTTAAAAGAGTATCTATTAATAAAGTAGAACACATCTTACAATATCAACTGACCCAATAAGCCATTTGAGAGTTAGATTTGAATGTCTGGTACAATGACTTTCTTCGTCACAAGTTACCGCTTAAATTGGAATGCCTCAGACTATCGAGACATTTGCTATGTCACATGATTCAGGGCAAGCTTCTGCGTAGTTACATAGAAGACAGCGAACACCCATAAACAATTCTGAATGAATGTGTAAGGGACAATGGTACCAGGGTTTGCTCATCTGGAGGTTGCTATACAAAAGCTTGCTCTGAATCATTTGACAAGCAATTTAAGCAGTAACTTGTGACTAAGCAAGTCATTGTACCAGATGTTATTCAAACCTAAACCCGCTTATTTGCCATTTTAGGAGTCAATGTCCCTGTGAGTTGATGTAGCTGTAGGGGATCAATAAACAGTCTTAGACCTAAAGCCTTTTATTTTTCAGATGCATGATGTGATTTTCCGCAAAAAAAGATAATATACAATTTGTGAAGGTGTAAATAACAGAAATTTCCGATCTACCTGAATGTTATATTTTAGAGGGATTGTTGAACTTTGAAAAGTATTAGGCCCTAAAGGTAGGGTCATAGATTAGTAAGTACTCCAAAAATTCATGACCGTAAAAACATGCTTGGTGAAAAGCACTGCAGCTGTCGATAGTATAAACTATAAACTATTTTGAGAAAGGATTCCCATCTAAGTAATATGGTTTGGATAATTTGTCAACCAACATCATATCAATCTGAGAAACGATTCATGATCAGGTTTCCGAGGGTCAGTGTCCGTTCGCGAATGCATTGGCCAGAAATGCAGTTGGCACCCGCTGTCTCCTCGCTAAACGCAGATGGATTCAAAAGTCCAGGTAACAATACTGTGACAGATTTTGCTGTTTACTCAGCAAGTGTGGCGTGTCGTGGCCGAGCGGATAAGAGCACCGGACTCAAGCTCTGGTGTTTCTGATCAGCAGAGTGTGGGTTCGAGTCCCAGTCATGACACTTGTGTCCTTAAGCAAGACACTTAACCATTATTGCTTTGTCCTTCGGATGGGACATAAAGCCGTTGGTCCCGTGTGTTGTGTAATGCACGTAAAAGAACCCAGTGCACTTATCGAAAAGAGAAGGGGTTCGCCCCAGTGTTCCTGGTTTGATTGGCAGCATAATGCGCCACAGCACCTTGTAAACCATTACATGATGCTATGTAAAGGAGTAGGTCTCATACTTACGTAGCCCCACAAACCTTGCAGGAAAATACTGAATGTTGAAGCGCCTTGAGCGTCACTGAGTGACGGATATGAGCGCTATATAAGAAGCCATTATTATTATTATTATTAGGCACTGTATTCAGCTGAAACTCTCACATACATGTGACTCTAATGTGTGGTTTCTTTTTCATAATTGTGCCTACAAATCAGTATTACTTTGATAAACACCAATCTTTGACCCTACAAAAGACAAGAATCTGGACAAATTTCTGAAACACTAATAGGAGGACTAAGCTTTCTTGTACCTCTCCCTCGGTGTAGAATTTGCTTTGGCACTGACGTTTGTAGCGATGGAGCTGTATCATCTCCTTCAGCTCCTCTTGTGTAAAGGCTTTGTCTTCCTCGTCCTCCCCAGCGGATGACTCCGATGAATCGCTAAGGAGAATATTCTAAGCCAGAATTCAAAAGAGGAAAACAGTCTTTATGCAGGATTTTAGGCTTTGGATTTTAAAGAGTCTGTATACGTTTGGCAATGACTTTGAAAACTAATGGCAATAAAAACTTACTTGATAAGAAGTACAGCAGCTTTGGATAGTATAATGCATTTTGAGAAACTTTTCACTTCGAAGTACTGCGGTTATGGAAAAATATATCACTTTTTATCCCAAAAATTTTGAATCTGAAAATCGTTACTGCAGTAACGTTTCCCAGATTGTGTATTTCAATTGCAGATTATTCTTCCTGCGTGGACATAACCGCTCCAGATTTTCGGAAATATCTCAAAAACGCTACCACCTTTTGAAATGAAATTTTCACAAGTTTTATGGTATACATCTACAACTATATAGGATTGAAACAAACAGTGGGTTCCAATTACCAAACGTATACAATCCCTTTAAGTTTGGTTCAGAGTACACAATGTAACAATTCTCTTCAAAGGGACACATTGCCTTCGGATTAGGCGCTTTGAGCTATAAAAGGTGTTTGTTATGAAATTAATATGGTTGGAAAGGCGTTTTAAAAGTAGAATATAATGATTCACACAAATATCCCTTGACTTTGTGTTGTTTTTTCCTTTTACTTTGTGAGCTAACACAGTCCGTAGTTTTGTGGAGTCAACAATTTGGTTCTACAAGGAGTGGAAAAGTTTTGTTCAATATGTACGAGCAAGTAGCTTGATGTAAGTAGTAACAGGGTAATTTTGTAGTTAAGCACTGCCTTAATACTTATTTCAGATACATGAAAGTATATTTTTACCATCAAGTCTTAACTTACCTTCAACCACCTTCTGCTCTTCTTTATTTTGGATATGTTGTACAATCGTCTCCGATCTGCCTTCCTCTCTGTTCATAATTCATTCAGAAAAAGAAAAAAAATTAAAATAAACAAACACTGATTTCAAGAGATTCACTGACTTCCACTTTAACTTCCATTGGTAAGGTAAAAGATTTAAAGTAGGAATTCGAAAGGGAAAACATTCAACAAGAATCCCCCACACAAAATAATAAAATAGTCAAACAAGTAAATAAATTATGCTTTCACATAAATAAACATTTAGCCCAAGTTTGGTAAATTGTTTTCATTCAGTAAAACTAAAAATAAATTAGTTTATTTTTTTAATACATAAATAAAAATATTTGGATTACAAAATTTGGGTAAAAACAATTTTGTTTTCACATTCTTTGAGTTGGAAATGGGGGGGGCTTAGCCATAAGTGAACAGAAATGAAACCATTAAATTTAAAATTAGGATAAAGTTGACTGACCTGCCCTCGATGTGGTCAGACCATTAACTACTTTGATATCTTTGTCTCGGATGTTATCTTCTTGAAGGGCTTCGTCATCAGGTAAGACAGCATCACGACCGATCTCCTCCTTAAATAGTTCTTCCTCACTGTGCTCACTGAAAACAAATGCAAAGACAACAAGTTTTACACAGGATAAAATGTTAACCGTGCATTCTCATCTAGTGACTCTGTTCATGTTACCACCAACTACCGCTGCAACAATAATCCATTTGCAAGTTAGATTTGAATAAAGTCTGGTACAATGACTTGCTCAGTTATAAGTTACCGCTTCAATTTGAATTCCTCAGACTATAGAGACAGTTGCTATGTCAAATGGTTCCGGGCAAGCTTTTGTAAAGCTGGTCCTCTTTTTAAACTCATGGTCCTCATGCAAAGATTGAAACGTCAACCGGTTCACAAACATTGAAACATCTTTGGTCAACATAAAGCCAGAATTTCATCAATGAGAAAGACTTTTTATAATTTTGCAAGGGAAATTTACATCTTCTGAGTCAATAGTGAACAATTTAGGGGGCACAAAAGCAAAGACCTTAAAAATGATAAAAACGGCTGCAGCGAATGTAAGGCCAAGTCCGAATTAGCAGCTATGGATACAGCTATGGCTTGATCGTCAAGTCAACGTGCATTCATGCATAGGATTCCCAGAGTAACACCCAATATAATAATAATAATTTGGGAGGCTAATCATCCTTACTGGCAGCTGAGAAGCTGAATTGCGAAGGACACGGCTACAACGTGTTCAGGCCGCAGGCATGCAAGGGCGCCTTTGGCAGCCAGCCACATCAACCTATATATGAACATGGAGCACAGCATTAGATCGAAAGTGTTTGATTTTTCTGGAGGGAGGAAAACCGGAGGGCCCGGAGAAAAACACTTGTGGCATAGGATAGAGCCAATGCACAACTCTACTCACATATGGCCTTAGCTGGGAATCAAACAAGGGCAACGCACAAGCCAACCATGCCACCCAACAACTTCAGCAACAGCCACAACTGCAGCCGCAGTTGCCATTTACGACATGGCCTAATAACCTGTCAATAATACTTACGGTGTTGAGGCAGTCAGAAGTTTCTCAACATAATTTAAATAAGGCTCAATGCGTACTGCTTGCTCTAATCGCTGGATGTGAAGTGGCTTAGCTTGTGGGACCCCTCCTACTGGCCCTTCGGGTAACACAGCGTCACTGCCGACAGCTTGGCTCCCTTCACTCATAACGATAATGGTATAGCTGCATTGTCTACTGCAAATGGACATCAAGAAATGAGTTGTTAACATTGTATAGTTTTACTTGATTTTTGACATATTAGATGATTCCAATCGTCTAGAACTCCAATATCAAACTGAAATTTGTTTAACACAAAGGCTGCTTAAGCCTCAAAATATGACTGAAAGGGGTCCCAGGGCAAAATCAGTTCCAGGGTGAAGCCTGGAAAGTACAAGTGGTCAGGGGTAGTTACAGGCCTGGAACTTCATCTTTGAGAGGAGAAGGCCATTTTAATTTTGCAAAGGGCAATCCCATTGGAATGACGTCGTAAAGTCCATAGGAAACTTTTGAAGGGGGCACCAAGGCAAATACTTGGGCAACAGAAGCTATGACCTCTGTAGTCTCCATGTCATTCCAGGCTTGGTTAAAAGCAATTCTCCGGCAAAAATGCATTTATTTTAAAAAACAAGTACACCTATGCTGTATTCAAGGCTTGAAAAGTTTGATGTTAAACAAAAACATCAAATTGCACCCAAAATCATGAACCTTATAAATGTACTATGTATTTGGTGAGCCCTAGCGTTTGAGTGATTATAGATTTTACTGCCAGTAACATTACCATACAGTACCAAACTCAACCTAGAAAATGGAACTTGTACATCAAATAGCACTCCGCACTCATGACGTTGCTTTAGTTCAAAATACCCGGATGTCAGGTAAACTTTCCACCACTCATGCGATCACCGCATCGTCACGCAAGACCACAATAGAACAGTACACGCGGGTAATCATAAATAAAGCTTGGACATCGTACGCTCGTCATAGTGAAATTTGACACGTCTGAGATCCAGGTACTGAACTTCTATTTTTAGACCAGGGCAATGGTGGCCATGGCCTCCACGGCCTCTGTTTAATTCCAGGCCTGCAATATTTGTATATATATCACTATTTTATTTAGCTTCATTATTATTGCAGAGCACAACAGGACATTCAATCCCCTAAACCTGATTATCACAATTTAATAGAAACAGCAGCACCCTCGTTCTAACTGCATGAACACATACAATTTGAGAGGCATTGTACAATGGCATACATGTTCCAGTTTCAACTATAGTTGGGGTGATTGTCAAGTTGGGTGGAACATACACATTGACTTTTTCTGGAAAAAAAAGTGAAGTGTACCTCCATGGTAAAATTAAGAGCTCAACTATAGAATGCAGGGCCACTTCAGAGCTGTATATAAGAACACACTGGTGAAGAGGGATTGTTTAACAAAGGGAAATATAGTCCACACACCAAGTGGCCCTGCATTCTATAGTTACTCCAAATTAAGAATAAGACTAACGAGTAGACTTAAACAACAATAATGACACTGACAGGACAATTCACAAAGGTTAGTGAGCAATATTATCTAATCGAGAAACATCCGTGGACAAAGATAGAATTTGACTTAAATGAAAAGAGAGCATCGAGCAAGTTCAAGAAGGACAAGACAAGAGGGAATTCCATCCTTCTGCCAGGATTTAACTAAGCTGAGGTAGATTTAACAAACAAACAAACCAGCTGAAATTACTCTTTCATTCCCATCAGTAACAGCAATTGTGTCCACATACAGCCCTACAAAAGATCAGTTGAGCTACTCTACTCTTCATGTGCAACAAACGCAAGTGTACGGTGCACTCACTATTCAACCAAAAAGTAAAGTATGATTTTTAATAAGCACTAACAAACAAAAGCCAAAACTTAAGACCAATGAATGAATCAGAGACCACATCATTAGTAAACAAAGTCCACAGGTAGAAGAGCTATGTCATCACCCCCGCCCTGAAATCACCGTGCAAGGTAACATTCTAGCAGCAAGCAAACATGAATGAGGAAATAACGAGGGAAAACGTGAGAAATAAATAGGCCTAAATATTATTTGAACACATTGGAAATGCGACAGAGAAATCATTTTTCAGCCATCCAGCATCAGTCGGCCATATTGTCGCTCGAGAGCAAACCCGGTGGCAATACTCACCCTCAGCCGGGGCAATTCCTCCAGAAATACAACTTCAGTACAGTGCAAAGCTGTAGACTGCAACGACAGCAAGATGGCGAAGCGCTAGATGATTTTGCAAGGCAGCAGCGGCATTGGGTTGATAGGTTGTCCGCCGAAGCCACGAGCACTGTGGGCATGACTGCCCTCCTGCTTTGCGGGGGGTCCACCGCCATGCATAAAACAGACTTGAGCTAGTTTGCCATGATGTCAACCTCCTTCCCAGGAGCGCGCAAACACACCGCGCCATTTTTGACCCTAGCGGCTTTATGCATTGAACGTTGACCGGTGGGGACGACACGGCGGGGACGAAGTTGATGCTTTACCCTGAATTTTCACACAAAACACTCAGCACTGGGGCACTACGGAGTCCGCAATTGGACACCTGCTTGTGTGTGTGTGTGTGTGGGGGGGGGGGGGGGTTTCAGTTTAGTGGACTCGTACACGTTTGGTAATTGGAGCCTATTGTTTGTTTCAATAATAGTTGTGGATATATACCATAAAACTAACCTGTGAAAATTTCATTCAAAAGGTGGCAGCGTTTTTGAGATATTGCCGAAAATATGGAGCGGTTATGTCCACGCAGGAATAATAATCTGCATTGGAATACACACTCTGAGAAGCGTTACCAATATTCAAAATATTTTGGGAATAAAAAGTGATATAATTTTTCATAACCGAAGTCCTTCGAA
Organism: Plazaster borealis; assembly: GCA_021014325.1. Taxonomy (NCBI): domain Eukaryota; kingdom Metazoa; phylum Echinodermata; class Asteroidea; order Forcipulatida; family Labidiasteridae; genus Plazaster; species Plazaster borealis. The sequence continues at coordinate 19,946 of JAJGQC010000278.1, forward strand.
GTAAAAAGTCTCTCAAAATGCATTATACTATCCAAAGCTGCTGTACTTCTTACCAAGTAAGTTTTGCCATAAATTTCCAGAGTCATTACCAAACGTGCGATGCCTTTAATGGAAAACGTTTCTTATGATCAAACTTTATTTTAATGTTACACGCATTGAAAATGTTTGACAAAGAAAACCGCACAATTTAATAAATTTTTGAAAAACAAGTTTATGCTTCTATTATGGCATACCTATGGCAAGCGGGCTTCTATTTTTGGGGGTTTGGTTTTTTTCTTTCTCAAAACCAATATTTCTTTGTATTAATTACAGTTCGTTATTTTGAATCACTGTAATTGGTTGGAACGTTTCTCATGATTAAACTTTATTTTAATGTTACACGCATTGAAAACCGTTTGACAAAGAAAACCGCAAAAATAAACAAAAATTTGAAAATCAAGTTGTTATGCTTCTATTATGGCAAGCGGCCTTCTGTTTGTTTGGGGGGTTTTTTTTCTCTTTCTCAAAAACCAATATCTTTGTATTTTAGTTTGTGTTATTTTGCATCTCAGTAATTGGTTGGACCATGGAGGTAGTGGTTAGACCATCCCGAGGAAACACATTCCCAGTGCCGAATCTGCCTCTTACTTGTCAGTCAGTTAACGAAGCTGAGGCTATGGCCATGGGCATCCTCTTTCGAGTTCACCGTATAGGCGTTTTGCAATCTCATAACATCCCATCGATCTTCTGTGAAAGACCTCGACTATGATATCGTTTTCCAGCCTATACCCCGCTGCTCGTTTTCAAACTGTTCAAACCTTCCCCCTTTTTCAAAATACGATTATTGAAGCCCTGACATTTAAAGGGGCTGTGCATGATATCGTCATGATCAAAGCAGACCTGTGGTTGACTGGCTTCATCAGTCACAATGATTAAAGTGTTTTGCTATCAATGACCTTTTCACAAAAAGAAGTGTGACTATCAGTTTATTAATTATCTATACAAATCAAAAATAATAGGGCCTGCATGAATCCTTTGTTGCAGAGATAACTAAATGACTATTGACTTAATTTTAAAGATGAAGACGTGTTGAGAAAGCCGTTCTACAAATCGACCAGTGGTATCGAAATTTGTGTATCATACACACGTAGAGACTCCAGCAAATGAGACCCGTGGTTTTCAATTTTCAAACAAATTAATATGAATGTTATTGTAAAAGAGCTTTTTAAAAATTCTTGAAAAATTTGCAATAATTCATGAATCCTCATGGAATACACTTTTTGTTTGTTACTTTAATGAAGCGTTAAACCTTTGGTTATGTTGTCCGTGTATTATGTTGCGTGTCCAAAAGGATATTGGTTGTTGTTATAAAAAGATATGCAGACGTTATTAAATCCTTTAAGGGTCATAAATGAATTCAAGAGATTGATAACTGTCGGAATGGGGGTGTCATAATAGCCAAGGAGAAATGCAATCCACCAGAGAGAAATGTTAGAAGGACTAGTTCAAGTCAAACGTGCTCCTTTACTTCGGATGCTTTTTACTACTGTACAAGTCTCGCACGTATTCGAACTTCCGGGACCCTGAGGGCCAATTTCACAGAGAGCTATTGATCGTAACTGTGTATCAATCTTATTGCTAAGCAAAATGTGATGTCCCAATACATATCACCATGGTAACATTAACAACTCTTCTTAAGATTAGTTTTAGCGCTTTGTGAAATCGAGCCCATGTGTACGGTCCCAACCATATTTTATGGAGTTTTGTGAGCGAGATTTTGTTTCGTCAATTACTTTAATTTAACCATGGTTTAACGTATAGTTTATGACCATGAAAATTATACATGTTGTTGGGAATGTAATACTTAAAGGCCCTGTACACTATTGGTAAGATCGAAAAACACAAATGTTCACCGATTCACACACAACTTACATGATTTAAAATAAGTAATGGTTGAAAGGGTTCCCTAAAATATTTCTGCCTAAAATGCTATCGTTTCTGAGAAATGAGTAAAACAATAGCTTTTATCACGCGCGATATTTTGAAAAAAAACCCAGAAAACACATAAGGTCTCTTTTCACTATTTTCTCGTGATCTCGATGACCAATTGAGCTCAAACTTTCACAGGTTTGTTTGTTCATGCATTATGTTGAATCACACAAAATGTGGACACTTATTTTGAGCTGTTACCAAAAGTGTACATATAGGCCTACCTTTAATGATAAAAGTTATGAAAGTAAAATCAATTCAACAAAACCCGAAAATTAAACTTGAACTCGGCTGTGGTTACTTGCAAAAAATTGAAAATTGTTTCCTATAACTGATCATGATCAAACTTATGTAAACGCCAGAACCTTTTCAAATTGCAGTCTGTGGGTGCACCACACTAAATAAACTCACATAGCAACCAACGCTAAATGCTAAATATTCAAAAATACTCATAAAATATTTCAAAGTCTCTCAGCCTCCTGAAAACCAATCAGATATTATTTCCAGACAACTAAACTTAAGATTTCTTTTCAATTTTTGGCATGTCAGCCGTTTTGAATTTTTGATAATTACCCCAGAAAAACCCCAGAGATCGATGTGGCGGCTGCATTGACGTCATACAGCCGTCATCTTAGAGGTAAAACGATGACGAAACCATCGAAACCATTATCTCAATAGACCTTATGCATTGACGTCATCCAGCCGCCATCTTAGAGGTAAAACGATGACGAAACAATCGAAACGCACAGATTTGTACGCGCGGCGCACAGGATTGGCCAATGAACACCCTCCTTTTGACCTCTAGACGAGGGCGCCCTACTGTTATGACATCATGTGCATAAGGTCTATATAATAGAGATCAATGATCGAAACGCACAGATTTGTACGCGCGGCGCACAGGATCGGATTGGCCAATGAACAACCTCCTAGGCGAGGGCGCCCTACTGAAATTACATCGTGTGAAGGTGGTAAGAATGTATACCACCGACCGCGAAAAAAGGGAACTACTGTCATGACTGTCTGAAATTCACGTGGTTACTGGTTTGGTCGCATAAACAACTCAATTTTATGAATTAGTGATTGATAAAGATTTGATAGTTATGAATTTTAATGTACCGATGTGGAGATCACTTATGACATTTATAACGGTACTCACGTTACATTTACACGACTTGCCGGTGGGTCGATGTAACCGATCGTTGCCTGCTTGTGTATGGAGGTACGTATTCTCTCTAGTTTTGGTGGGTCGCCAGTCTCCGTTTGCGTTGTATTTGTATGCAACGGAGGAGTCCAACCTGGGCCACGTATTCTGTAACTTTTTACAGAACTTTTAAGGCGCTTCAAGTCAAAGTTTGACGTAATACTATAGTCGCCATAGTCAAAAATATATGTACCGATAGTTCGTTTTACTTGCTCTGTAGAATTGGAAGTCTAAAAAGTCTAAAAAGAGGCCGAACCCGACCGCCACCTTTTCACTTGACCCCCATTCCCCAAATAGTTTATAATTTATCGCACACAAGTTTTAATCTCATTCGCTAAAGTTTTGCGTGCCGTTTTTGTTTGCATAACGACGAGTGAACGTGCTGAAAATAGTGGCGGTCGTATTCGGCATTTTTTCCGACCTTGGAATGTTCAATCATGAAGAATCCAGACTGTCGGGCAGGGTGACGGGGATTCTTGATGATGAGTTGATATATTCTCCAAAACAACCATTTCTTTATTTATTTGTTGTTTATTAAATACTTTTGATATTGACAGGATCTTTCCAGCCTTGGATGTAGAGACTGGATTCATTGGAGTCAACGCAGCAGTGAGTTCACTTTAATTTGCACGAGTTGTTATTTGTTGCTCCTCTACTCTAGTGTAAATGGAAATGTACAACTCTTTGAATTTGTCATCACTTTACGAAAAACTAAACTTTTTACAAAACAAAATATTTTTTACAGATTTCACGAGAAAATGGTAAACAAATCTGCAGGCCTATCTAAAAATTTTAAAAAGTAGGCTTACTAAAAAATTACACCAGTAAAATTTGTTAACTTTGGGGAGTTTAATTAGAATTTGAATGAAATTGCTTTTTGTTGTGCTATTATTATTAGTAGGTTTACTTTCCCAAGTATACACCCATGTTAAACTATTTATGTGTGTGTGGTTGTGTGTTCAAGCACACAAAGTACATGTACACTGTGTGTAGAGGTGTATAGTGACACATGTTCCATTTCCTGTTATTTGGAACAGCTATGCAAATGAGGATCCTATGAACAAACTTGTAGCCAATCAAATCGCAAGAACATGTTGTGTACAGCATACAGGGAAGTGTATATTGTGTGTTTTGCTATAGACCCCTTGTATAACGCAGAACACACTTCCGCACAATGTGCGTCCATTTCCACTATTTCGGGAGTCAATTCCTTTGTGTACATTTTGAGTCCCAAAATGGCGGACAGGATAGGCGTGTAAGTGTGCTGCGCGTTGTGCAAGGGGGTCAATAGCAAAATGTGGGACAAACTGGGTTTCAAGGTTTGGCATGGTTAGCCAATCGGATGATCCGAAATCAGCCAATCACATTGCAGTTAATTAACCAATCAGTTCAACGAATTGAACAATGTTATAACCAATAAGGGGAGTGTTTCTTTCTACCAATCACAGACCTTGTTTGTTATCTTATCTTGCAAGGCATAATTTAGCGGCAGCTAATTTTTTGACACTATGTCATAGCCTTTCAATCACAATGGAGGTGCTCAGAAATTTGTGACAATTTTTAGGCTTTTTGTTGTCACCCACCACCACCCCTATTGCCACCTCATTAGAGGCTATATGCTCTATGTGTAATTTAAGAAATGCCTTTGAACAATGAAATTTGGTGATTTTATTGGTAAAATTACACACAGACAGATGCCAGCTTTTGAGCTAGAAGTAGCAAACAACTTTGGGCATGTAGCAGATACAAATGCATGTGAGGCAATGACTTGCCAACGGGTTAACCTTGGCTGTAGAAAAGATTTCACATTACAGGGGAAAACTGACCGTGTTTTCTCCTGTGTTTAGTTTCAGGTGGAGTACTTGGATGAACTCTGTTCACAAGAA
>JAJGQC010000279.1:0-25000 GCA_021014325.1 Plazaster borealis
CCCAATCGTATTGAGTTTTACAAGTGCGCGATTCTGTTTTCTTCAAATAGTTTAGATTAACATAGTTTATAGCTATACACAAAATTATATCATTTTGTAGGGAAAGTAAAATTTAGCCATGAAATCTATGAAAATAAAATAAATTTAACAAATCAACAAAGAAAACTTGAGAATAAGACTTGACCTCCATTTCCGGGTACTTGTAAACAGTCAAGAGTTTTACCCAACTGACGTCCATGTTATTAAAACAGTTATGGTTGCACAAATTTGGGCGTGATTGGCAAATGGGGTTTCTAAAATATAAGAATCCTTGTTCCAAGTTTTAATTTTGTTTCAATGTTAATTTTAACAAATTATTTGTTTTATATGAATATTGAAATTGTATTTATTAAAATAACAAATTGCTGAGGGTGTTTTCAATAATTTTGTATACGTTGAATTTAAAAAGAAGACTTGATTTCGGAGATAAAAATATAAATTTTGTTTGAGTTGTTATCTCGTTTTTTATATTCGCGCGAGACTTGCACAGTCTATCGAGTCAACTTTGTCCAACTCTTTTTCTTAGAAATAATATTCAAGTAAGATAAAAGTAAAAAGCCTGACAAATCTTGAGGAGTAGTCTTGTAAGGCTGCCTTCGTCCTTGATATATTTGTGTACACTCTCAATACTTTTTTTTGTTTGGTCTGTAAATTTGTCTTTCACTCAAACCCTGCTCAGATTAACACCTTCCAGTCTAGGAGCCAACACACAGAACTAATATCGTAGGCACTTACCGCACTCTGGCCGTGCTGACATTATTTTTTGGGGGTCCGTTTGCCGAGAGTCCTAAAAAATTTCACTCGAAATGGGAGCAAACAGAAATGTTCAGTGTGTGCACAGGGTTTTCACATTATCCATCCTGAATGTTGGGTACGTGTGTGTGTGTGTGGGTGCTGGTGCTGGTTTCATTTCTGAGTTAATTTGAACACCTCAAGTGGTGTAATGTAATCAATACCAAACCCCTCGTCTTAATTTCCAAGTTTCCTCCCCCCTTAAACTATCCAAACAAAAGCAACACTGTCAAGCGTTGTTTGATTAATAGGCATATATCATCTTGAGTGAGAAGCCATTTATTAGATGACTTCTATATTCATGCACTTGAGTACAGTCTGTCTAGAATGATTTGCATGTACTAGACCTTTGAATTCTAAATTCCTTACTTTGAGCTTATTGTTGTACTGTGCAGACCGGTAATGCCATATATCCATTTAATCAATATTTACAAATTATCATTTTGTTTGTGTCATCAGGAATTTACAGATTTTAAAGGTTTGTTTTCCCGTCTGAAAAGTTGCCAGTTTGGTATTTATTTGATAATGTTAAAGGCACTGAACACGTTTGGAAATTGTCAAAGACTAGTGTTCTCACTTGGTGTATCCCAACATATGCATAAAATAACAAGCCTGTGAAAATTTGGGCTCAATTGGTCATCGAAGTTGCAAGAAAATGATGAAAGAAAAAACACCCTTGTTGTACAAATTTGTGTGCTTTCAGACAACAATAAAAACTTCTTGCAATAAGTTTTTATTATTTTAGTGAGAAATTACCTCTTTCTCAAAAACTACGTTACTTCAGAGGGAGTCGTTTCCTACCATGTTTTATAATACTATCAACAGCTCTCCGTTGCTTGTTACCAAGTAAGTTTTTATGCTAATATTTGTTTTGAGTCATTACCAAAAGTGTACGATACCTTAAGTAGAGACATTTGTAAGCTAAATAATAAATTACTTGTAAGATATGTCTGAAAGACAAATCAAGTTTTGAATGATTAATCTATGTTGCAGGGTGTGCATATTTAGCTTTTTCAGTGTGAAGAGGGAGCACTTAAAGGGCTTGTATACGTTTGGTAATTGGAACCCGCTGTTTGTTTCAATCCTATTATAGTTGTAGATATATACCATAAAACTAACCTGTGAAAATTTAATTTCAATAGGTGGTAGCGTTTTTGAGATATTGCTGAAAATCTGGAGTGGTTATGTCCACGCAGGAAGAATAATCTGAAAATTGGAATACACGATCTGAGAAACGTTACTGCAGTAACGCTTCTCAGATTCAAATTTTTGGGGATAAAATTGTTTATTATAAGGAAAGTTTTCCACCATGACCATCTTTATACCATGTAAGTTCTGTGCAAATCTGTGAACGTTTATATTTTCAACCTTACCAATGTTGTACACACCCTTTATGGTTGTATAAATTTGTGTGCCTGTATTTGACACTTTTGACCAACTGATAATACCAAAAGTTCCACTGTCCATTGTTTCATGACAGAAACAAAACTAATTTGCAAACTGGCATTCCCTGCATTCCCAGGTTTCACCATATATCGGTAGGAATCAACAGCTTGGAACTCGGATCCTATCCAATCAGCCTGCAATTAATTATATCCATAAATGACACGGCTTGTTCATAAATTAATCAACTACAGTGTCATGCCTCAGCGATGATTGCACTGTTAAGTCTTAATATTGTACAGGGAATTTATCACCAGTGTGATCAACCCAGGCTACATGATATGTAGATATATCTGATCAGTTTAAAGGTGCTCATAGGTGCAGTTATGATTTTACGGATTTGGGTTGGTTAAGGTGATGATCCGAACAGTAATTATCCAAATAGATGGAATATTAATTTCAAAGATACTTGAGTATACGAATCGTGTGTCAATATTTATTCATTCCGAGGAAGAATTCCTTCTGAAATGCCGTCATCCGTGATGAAATTGCATTTTGAATCGGCCGTTAAATCTCTTGTCTTGCCAGGCAAGCTTAAAGGCACTGTACACGTTTGGGATTGTCAAAGACCAGTGTTCTCACTTGGTGTATCCCAACATATGCATAAAATAACAAGCCTGTGAAAATTTGGGCTCAATTGGTCATCGAAGTTGCAAGAAAATGATGAAAGAAAAAACACCCTTGTTGTACAAATTTGTGTACTTTCAGATAGGAATACTAAAATAATAAAAACTTCTTGCAAGAAGTTTTTATTATTTTAGTGAGAAATTACCTCTTTCTCAAAAACTACGTTACTTCAGAGGGAGTCGTTTCCTACAATGTTTTATACTATCAACAGCTCTTTGTTGCTTGTTACCAAGTAAGTTTTTATGATAATATTTGTTTTGAGTCATTACTAAACGTGTACGATACCTTTAAGTAGAGACATTTGTAAGCTAAATAATAAATTACTTGTAAGATATGTCTGAATTAAGTATAGTGTACGATACCTTTAAGAGACAAGAGAGTCATGTTATTAACCTGTTAAAAAGAATGAGCATTATACAACCAAAGGAGCTCGTATTTGTGTAGATTTTCTTAAGTATGCAATCACTTTCCTTGTATTTCAATGAGAAAGTCACAGAGAAGTTTTGTTTTACATATTTTTCTCCAAACTAACGATGTTTTATCCATTAGATAATAGTTCAAACATGCTCAGTTAAAACATTATCATTGCCGAGTCCTTCAAAATCATCTGAAGGATTTGAATGAATTTGATTAAAAAAAAACCCAACTTTTCAACCGGAACTTTATTGCCTCAAAACATAAAACAATATACAACCCGGAGAGCCGGTTCCAACTGATATTACTGAGCTACAATAACAAAAACATTTCTGAAAAGAATTGCAAAGCCAAACAAAATTTGCCTCAGTTGCATATTACTATGATCAACCAGGTGATTTCAATCTCGACAAATGTAAATATGGCGTTATTTATGTTCCATTTTTCTTCAAAAGATGGTACGGTGTTCTGGGATTTGTAGAAGAGGAGTTTTGGACATGATTTCGTATTGACTGCAACTGCGCCCGATAGTGAAAGGGTCAGCAAACAAAGTTTTTTTTTATATGTAACCGATAAATGACAGACTTTAAACTAACAATGGGGTAGTTAGATAGACGGAGGACCTCTGGTGGGTGACCTTTAATGTGTGGAACAAATGAATTTGATGGATTGAGGAATGTTTGGAGGTACAAGGGGTCTTTAAAAACCCCATATTGGTTAAATTAATATTGGTTGATGTTGAAGGATTGAGCTTGTAGCGATCCTAAAGAAATTTCTCTTGGTTGATTTTGAAGTAATGAGGCATTTTTCAGCATTTAAATATCAAGGGGTGGGGGGGTTCAACACTTTTTAATGTAATTTTATACAACATATTGGATGTGTATGAGTGCATTGTCACAGAACATGATCACGAGGTGAAATCTGGACTATTTATACTTCTTGAGGCAGCAATGGAAAACCCAGATTAAATGAGTGATCTGTTCCAATGCATGAATGAAATGCATTCAATATTTGAAGGACTTTCTCATCGGAAGGAGCTAATTTTCACTTGTTTTGGCAATTTTGAAACCACGGCTTAGGCTTTGGCTCTGGTTGGACTGTTTGAAATCCTGTTCCGAAAGTGTACACTTTCAAATTACTGACGAGGCTAAGCTTGAGCCTAAGCCGTAGCCTTAGCTGGAGCCTAAGCCAGAGCCTAAGCCGGGGCTTAAGCCAGAGCCTAAGCCTGAGCGCAAGCAGTAGCCCTAAGCTGAAGCCATAATTGCAAAAAGAGCCTTTGTCATCATGAACAGCACAACAGAGAGCTTTCAAGTATCCAGATTTTCGACATGACTACGTTGCTGTAACAGCAGGCCAAACCTTTTTTACTGCATTACCAGTGTCTTGTCTGAAATAAATTACAACGTACAATTTGCCTTCTCTCAGTTCTGTAGGGCCGAATGCGCTTACAGCCCACAGAACCACTCGCTTTACAGAGTGCTGTAAGCACAGAATTCTGTGGTAAGCAGTGCCATGAAATAGGGCCCCTGGTAAAAAAAATAATGTCATGCATGCAGATCTTTGATGTTTTTGTCCTTTAATTGGTGTCCAGGATATGTCTCTACAGAGGAAATACATGCAAGACTGTCATTCATACGCCCGTGTTATTTTTACCTCTCGGCCGGGCATCTTCAGGGGAGATACAAACTATGAATAATCAAGCCTGAGTATACAAGATACAAGCAGGTTAGAACGGCTCCATGGGGAGAGCTGATTCTGTGCTATTACTTCATTGTTTGAGGATATAATCGACCGCCGACTGAACTTTGATCCTCGATGACTCATTCCCAGTCAATTGTAATATACTGGCGACCGGTTCTTTACTGCAGGGGGTGATCCTCGGGATCAATTAAGTTGGTAAAATTTGCACTTGTTAATGAGGTGCATTATGAGGTTGATATTTCCTGTAAGGTGTGCTTTGTGAATCATGTAATTTGTTTGTAATGGATTTTTCTTTTGGGTGGAGGGGATGGGGGGGAAGGGGTCATCCAAAGGAATTTAGCATTATGTCAAAAACAAGTTTCGACTAAAGTGAGGAAATATATTTTGTGAATTGAAACCATTTTCAAAATTATGATTACTTAAAGGAGTTTACTCTACTGACCATCTTGTCTAGGTCTTTGAACTATTTTGTTCCTGCTTCTCAGTAATATACCATGTGAATAGGCTTTTAAGCATTCCGACACTATTCTGTTGGTGAGTCTGAGGTGTAAATGAATGTTAATGAACAATGTATGAATACGAGTTCTTTACATTAAACTTCCGGCTCCAAAACGCCATAACTTATGAAGAGGATCTTAGTTGTGTTCCTGATTCATCACGCTGGGTTATGGTTAGAGCACATCATACAAGTGAATGTATGTACTTAAGGTACCAGCTATGGATGTTCTTCCTCCATGCTGTACGATGCCAGTGTTGTTGTGGACAATTTGCCAACGGCAAGCAAGCATTCTGATCTTTCTCAAATATCCTGTATGATGTACGTGTGTTGTCAGGGCAGCTCAATGTGTCTGTACAATACATTACTGCTCTATGAATTATGACCATGTTAAATACAGCATGTGTTAAGCGCCATTTTAAATCATAATGTATTATGTGATCCATTGAACACTTATTACAAGAGGGGGGGCGTTAAATGAACCATGCCATGCAACAAACCATTCTGACAAGCTCTTGTGACGAGGGAATCTCTTCAGGTGTGCTTTTCTCTCTGCTGAGTCATGCAGACCGAAAACAGTTCTGGATCCTTGTGCAGCACCGTGTAAATTTACGTACATGTATGAATCTTTCAACGCAAAGTAAGCACGCTTCAAATGCATGTGGAAAGGCACAGCTCGGTGTATGAGTCAGAGCTTGCTGTGTTCCTGTGAACAGAATCTTTAGAATGTCCAGTAATGTTGCATCTCCTACTGTAATAATGCTTATGAAAAATTTACATTGTAAACGTTACAGAAGGTAAGAGGGAACAATTTCACAGGCTGTACATGTATTAAACATGCACACTAATCTGCACCAGTGTGGCCATCTTAAAACCAAGCAAGCTTTAAATTATGTGTATGCTTTAACGTTTATTCATATTTTCGGCATGAAAGGAATTAGCCTTCACATTTTTACGTCACAGGCCAAGTTCGCTCAAGGACTATTTGTCCACTAGAGGTCAATATTGGCGGTACCCGAGACATGTTTTTGAACATGAGTACTAGTTAATATCAGCCACTAGTCAACAAATGGTCCTTGTGGCGAACTTGGTCAGAGTTGCACCTTTTTAGTCTGATTAAACCACAATGATGAAATAAACCCTAACAAATAAGACCCCAGGTGAATGTTGCAGAGCTATTCTTTCCCTGCCCCGGCGGGTCAGGAAGTTGATTTGAACCTGCCACTAGCCCTCGGGGATGGGTATCGCTCCAGTCCATCCAACAGTCCATTACCAACCGTCTACTCTGACGGAGTGCGTCATACAGACGGCCAATCATGAGCCTCATCACTGTCCTATTTCGTTTGTTCGCGTCATCAGTCAGACGTTTCCGTAGAGTGTCCCTCTCTCCGTCAATGTCGTTAAGTTTATCAGACTTGGTCCGCCCAGGCTTTACGTCACCATTGCGCTTATTTGAAAGGAGACTCCTTCAAAAAGCGACCCATTATTATCAAACTATGCGGTCTTGTACAGTTAAAACGTTCCTTTTCAAATAACAACATCTCCACAGACTTTTACGCAGAGGCAGTTTTGTACATTAGGGGTCTTTGAGATCAACAGTCGACAATTCACGGTAACCCGAATGAATTTCACTTGACAGTCACACTAAACATGCCTCTTTAAAAGCTTACCGGTTGCCAGCCAAACAGTTTCATTTTTTTTATAAAACCCTGACAATGAAAAGCTTGGAGTGTCCCCAAGGCAAGGGGACATCTCCACAATGCATTATGTAGGTAGGTCTTCTGCTTAGAAATACTTATGTTTCATTGTTTTTTTTCTCCATAAATTTTTATGAGGTGGTGCTTTTAAAAATGCGAAGAAAATATATGTGGCTCTCATCTTACGGATGGCCTGTTGTTTTATGCTTTACAAAAGATATTATTTGGCTGAGGAAACAAACGCAAAAACAATCAGATGGCCGTAAATGAACTGGAAGGTTTACGGCCTTGCTATTTTCACAGAAAAGATCTGTAAATATTGAAAGAACCTTGGCCATGGATGAATCTGCATTTACATGAACAGTAATAAATAAATATGAGTTAATGCATAAGGGTGAGCCCTACTGGTGAGAAATCGACCATATCTTTGACCACATGAGGGCGCTTTCATCAGGGAATGTCTTGCAACACAATTACAGTTTCATCTTATTTTAATCGCCTGTATGTACAGGCATAAAATGCATAAACATGATAATAACAAAAAAATAAATTAAAAACCAAAAACCGTTTGTTTACTTGTTTTTCATCACTTGAAATTGTTCCACATACACACTTTCGCGGTCAAAAATACGGCGAGTTGTAAACGTTACTTTCAAAATGCCGCTCACATAACCCATTTGGTGGTTTCTTGTGTGTTGTTCCTTTTTGGGGGCTGTCAAATTTCCTAAATTAATCTTTATCACCAAGTATAAACTATCCTTTAGCATAGGTCCAATATTTGTGTGTGAACAAGTCCTGTGTTCCTGACTTACAATGTATTGATATTCTGTACATAGCTACCTTGATTCAAATCTCACAGATATTTCTCCTTCATTTTAATAAAGCTTAAAGTTGCATCATTCGATTTCTTTTTTGCCAAATTGATGGTAAAAAATGAGTTAAATTTGATAGATGGCTATTTAAGTTATTATAAGTTGAAGGAAGTTCTTAACTTTCAGTTGAGACGCTGAACGAAAAAATCTGTCAATAATTGGTAAATTAGTTTAAAAATTAAACTGAGTTATTGTCGGGAACCGACATTATCTACCTTACCAGCAGCCATGTAAAAACAGTTGGCATGTTACAAGTACACGTGTATTTTGTGCATTGTTCATGGCACAAACAAGTATTTTCTGTTTTTGGTTTTGAAACAGCATCTTCTGTCCAAATTCATTCAGAGAAACAGTTTCGAAATTTGTCGTTTTTTTTGGCGATGCAACTTTAACTTCTAATGGAAATTATTTAATGCCGTTAGCACCATGTATAATGAGCAGTAGTGCTTTTGATGGGCCATTCAGCATAATCAATGTTTAAACATTTTGATATTTTTTCCAAATGTTTTGACCCACCACCCACCCACCCCGAATATTGACTGACCATTTAATAAACCCTATAACACTGAAGAACAAACTGATGCCTCAAATGAAGCAGATGTTTTAAAAAAGAAATGTTCTTCCAGCTTAGGCATTTTCATTGGCTTTTCCTGGCTTCCAGCATGCTATTTTTATAAGTTGAAACATAATAGAAAATCCTTGCCATCTGCCCATCACAGGGTGACTGTTAACTCTTTCGGTGCCCGCTTTTTGGGGGCGTTTTGAACCTAAAATTACCAGCTTTTTTAGGTTGTTGAAATTCTGTAAAAAAAAGAAAGGAAAAAAAAAGGTCTTTCTCACCAAACAAAATGTATCTTGCTGATTTGTGTTTCCTTGGTACATCCCAAAGTCAATAGTATTTCTTGAGTGATAGATAATGCCCTCTCGTAACAACATGTATATTATGGGGCGTACATGTATGATTGATGACACTTTTTGAGTACATAAAAAAAGATCATACATGCACGATAATGGCGCTTTCAGAATACATAAAATAGATCGCACATGTACGACCTTGGCACTGAAAGAGTTATCAACGGAACTGCACAGGCAGTTCTTCTATTATTTGAATTAAAAAATGAATTTCAATTTTCAGTTCCTTCTATTTAAACAATGATTAGTCTGAGTGGCCCTTTAGTATATTGGACATCAATGATTTTTGTGTTTTACGATACTTTGTTACCCCATTGTCATCCCCAACCACGCGTAATCCTTCCAAATCAAACCCTTGATTCACCACTGCACACACAGAGTACCAAACTCTCTTTGCCAACCTTGTTCCCAAACCAAACATTTGGGTGTTCAGTTACCATGTTGAGTTACCATAGACTGGAGGGCTTTGCAAGAAATTGGGACAGCCCCCTGGCCCCGAATGCCGAGGGGTTATCGTTAATAAGTTTTCATGATACCGTTTACTCTGTCAGTTTGTCATGGTCTCTCTGTTTATTCCTGTGATTCTACGGTGTACGTGTTCTATGGTGTACGTGTATAGTATCCAGACTGTACTGTGGCTCTCTTGATTCACCTCATGGAACACACTCTGACTAACTCTGACTCATTCATTGCCAACTGTTGATTGTTCACCTTTAATGACAGTCTCTTGGTCAATTTGTCAAATGGCTTGAAGAAGGCTTGCAGGATACCCATGGCTACTCAACCCGACTGCAATCTAATGGACTAAATGCATTTTTTCACGTGGGTGTTTTAAACGGCAGTTGCTTTTCGATGAAGATTTATTTAGCACAGTTTTATCAACAGGGGTTTAGTGTTTGTATTGTACAACGAGAATGTATAAATCGTGGATGAAAACTGTCTTTCTAGTCACAGCTTGGTTTAAGATTTGACCCAGCGAAGCATCCGTGAGTATGCCAGTGTGTGTATCTCAACCTTATTATTATTTGTTGGTTTTTTAATTTTTTAAATTTTTTTTAGGGCTAAAAAGAATTTAAACCTTATGTACATGTACCCACTTTAAATAGGGGGGGAGGGGCCTATGATACACTAATCTGGCAGTGAAACCACTGAGTCTTGTAAGGGGCATTCTGATTGATATTGTGATGGGAAGTTCAAGTAAGACACTAAATAAACGTACATGTATCACATGTATGAAACAATAACACCTGGTGTCGTATATCCAGTGTTTTTAATCAATTCAATGGGCAGTCGACCAGCTTTCAAGATCCTAAGTCATCACCTTTTTCAAATGAAAAAGATAAAGAAAGAAAGAGGCCAAAACCAATAAACTCGGACATGTTGATTAAAATGGGGGGGGGGGGGGACGACGCATTCCATCACTCCCCGGCGTGACCTCAGCCCTCCTCCCCAACGGATGTCCAGAGTGCTCTTGAGTTTCCTCCTGCATCTTTCCTTCATTCGTTCCCCATTTTCTTCATCCCAAGCAATCTCCTTGTTGCTCAGATGGAGCAATTCCACCTGGCCGTTACATCCTCCAGTCATGCCGGATGACTCATCATTGATGTGCCATTTCCATGACGATTTTGCTGCGGGATGCACAGCTCCTTCTCCCTCTTTTTCTTCGTCTTTTTCTCGGACCAATCTTACAGCTCTAGTTGACAAATTCAAGTAACTATTCCTACGTGTAATCCGTCTGCCCTTCCACACGTAAAATTATTTTGAAATTCTGGTAGATTTGTTTTCTTCTTCAAAGAACCAACCTGCCTTGAGATCTTAAGGATTGAGAAATGGGTTTTGGCCAGCAACTGATTGAAACAAATTCTGTATACATTCAAACATGTACTTAATTTCTTTGTATTATAACCTCTTTGAGGCTAACAAGCTTCAGCACAGGTGGTTTATTTGATACATGAAAATAACAACTCTCACCAAATTTATACATTAATATTTCAACCTTGTATAAAGCACATTTTGTTCCCGACATGTTTTCATACTCCATTAGAATGAAGAAATAACATCCTTTACAACCTCTGCAGACGTCAAGAATTGCTGGATACATGTATACATTACATGTAGAAATTACACTCGCTTTCCCTTCAGTTTGTTAAAATCATGACTTACAGTGTCTTCTTAAATTCAAACACGTCAGACACTTAAACACTGGCCCTGTCACTCTAACATAACACGCAAACTGTTTTTGCGGATGTGAATTTACTCTGATTACCAAGCCTGGCCGTCATCCCCCCCCCATCTTCTCCCTCGTTCAGAGCGTCCATCCAGATAATCTGTTGCATCGTCGTCATCACCACTTGTTTGAAATCTAATCTAAGGTCGGAGCAGTGAACCAGCTATCCGCTTGCCACTCTCAATTTATAGACGTTGTCGGGGGGGGGGGGGGGCCCGGGTGTTAGGATTGGTGTTTGTGTCCTGGAGTAATCAGAGAATCATCTCCGCTGAGTATGCTTGAAATTAGAAGCAACCATATGACTAATCGTTAAAGGTGTACAGTCTGTCAGGAACCAGACTTCAAAATGCTGTAACATTCTCTACAAACACATAATGATGGCTGGTTAAAAAATTCTATAAAATTTGCATTTCCCCCCGCCCCATGTTGTTTCGTTATAATTTCCATTTTACATTGGGAATAATGCTGTTTTGTTTTTGGTGTTTATATTTTTTTGGAGGGGGAAAAGTGCTTAAAAAATTGTTTTTTGTTGTTGAGAATTACCAATAATTCAAAGGCGTTTGAAAGCTTAACGTCCATACAAATGGCTTGTTTTGTTCTCCCTAGACAGTTAGTAAGCCATAACCAACCATGTGGTTAATTAGTAAGTCCATCTTTATTGACATTCCGTGCAAGCAGGCAAGCAAGCATCAATATCCAACTGACAAGTTATTGAACACGAAGCTCAAATTCAAAGCTCATCAAAATTCATTATCAGCCGCGGTTTTATTTCAATAAATTACAATTAATTAAAGCATATGGACAACATTGCTTATATTGTTCAAAGACCAGTATCCATATTTTATGTGAACCAGCATTAAATTACATGAACTAACAAACCTGTGAAAGTTTAAGCTCAACTGGTCATCAGAATCACATGAAAATAGCGGGGAAAAAATATATATATGTTTTCACGTTTTCAAACATCAATGTTTGGACTTGTGAGATTAAAACTAATAGTTTTACTCATTTCTCAAACACGTTATTATTTCAAGTAAAACATATTTCAAGGGAATTTTTCAACCATGACCATCTTTATACCATGTAACATTTTTAATTTTCAGTCTTGTACCAATGAAATGTGCCACTGTGTCAAGCTGCCAAACGACCAGGGCCCAATTTCATAGAGCTGCTTAGCTGCTTAAGCAGATAATATTGCTGATCAATTTTTTGCTTAGCAGAAATGAGCAGGATACCAGTCACAAATTGTACATGTGACATGGTAGTTTGGCTGGTAACCTTATTCTGGTAAGCATAATTTTGTTGTGCTTAGCTACTTTTTGTGCTGAAGCAGCTCTTTGAAATTGTGCCCAGTGCTTTAAATGAAGTAGGCCATATGAAAACCTGTCAGTCAGATTCTGCTGGTTTGCTGATGGAATTTGATGGAATTCAGGAAGTTTAGGGAGTGCTTAAAAAAAACAAAACCAAGTACCATGAAGGAATTCACACATTTGCTGATGGCCCTCAAAGATATCATTTAGAGGAAATATACTTCAATAGGTAGAGGAGGCATAAGAGTACAGAACTGCCAATAAAAAAAATCTGAAGTGCCCATTGAAAAAAGTTGTTCAAACTGAATGGGAATCAGGTGACATGTACTTAATGGTTATTTCAATAAATTACTTCAATTTGTTGCCATAGCAACCCTTTATATATATTTTTTTATAGGTTTAACCTTTTTTGCACTTTCTGCACAGTAATTGAAATGGTAAATATGCGCTGATGCATACAGGGTTATATATATATATATTTTTTTTTTACCAAGCATTTGCATATATCACTCCAGTACCAGAGAGTTCTTAAATATACACCATATGTCTTTTGTCTTAATCTTTTATTTCCAACACGTCAACATTCACTGCATTATTTAAATGTCAATTATAAATGTGTTATGTCTTTTTATATGCTGGGTGAGGGGGGGGGGGTAGCAATTGCAATAGATTTCACAATTTCTCTAACAGTGATTACATTAGGAGTCTTACAGCTCAATTTAGGCAGTAATAAAATGTGGCACGTCGTACGCCATTTTTATGCACTGAGGATTATTATTATTAAAAATGAATGTATACTATTCCCCGGCTTTTGTCAACTGACCTTGCAGACTGTGGATCTGTACTTAACTTGGCTCGTTTAATTGGTGAAATCTATTGCCAACTATTCTCAGTCTGGTTGAATTGAATTGGTTTTGTCAATTTTGAAGCCAGTAGACACTTTCGGTGAGCCTGAGAAAACTTGTGCACATGAAGCCAACCTGTCACTGTGGCGGTCTTGCTTGATATTGCCTCTTGTTTATTTATACATTTCATTTGATTTTGCAGAAAAGATACTGGAATTACCTAATCTCCTGATTTCTTTGAAAAAAATGTTATGTGTTCATGTGAACAATTTTTTATGTAAATTAATAACTAAACAATTTTTGTTGTTAATGAAGTTGGAATGGAACAGAATCATTTTTATTGATTGAACTTCCTGGCACAATGCATATTTTTAATATAGAGACGAGACCCACCAAACTGTGTCACGCAGCTGTTAAATTTCCTGATTGCTGTGGAGTACATGTAGTTCACAGAGTAAACTTTTGTTCATGAAGTATGATTTAATAACAAATTAAGTAATAAAATAGGGATATTGCCAACATTATGGCTAGATAACTCAGTTGGTAGAGCTCTGGCATTTGAATCAAGAGGTCGCAGGTTCAAATCCTGCTCTTGTCAATTTTGTTTTTGTTCAACCCCCCCCAAAAAAAATTATTTATAGTTGATTGTATCAAGACATGCCAGGGATTGAGTCAATCTATTTTACTTTGAAAGGAATTCATTTGTGTGCCAAAAAAGAAATAAAATAAATTAAAACGGCAGCGATAGAATCAAACAAGATTGTGACAAAACTAGAAAGAAGATGCACCGAATTGACATCTCCATCATCCTGACCTTGGCGTACTCTTTGGTCCCTGCAATTCAGAGATGAAAATGTCAAGATAAATGTGTTGTTCTTTCCTTAAGGTTACTGCAGATTTGCATCATTGTTTAGATATATATATGTATGGCGTGTGCCGCAAAAGCTATTCTTGCCGAAAATTTAATCTCATTTTAGAAATATGTTTTTCAAGAAAAGTGCAGCGTGGCACTCCCATGAGTAATATGCCAGCATTATTATTGTGTATGGGTGCTCAGTATTATTCCCACATGTGGAAAAATTGCCACCAGGTTTGCCAGCAGCTGATTTTCTTCTCCCCCCTTTTTTTACATGGTTCTAGCGGGATCTCAAATTTTAATGACCTCTCTGGAATTTCACCTGTCCCTGAGCAGACGATCAATAGGGGTTTTACTTCAGAGAATATTCGGAGGGAAAAATTTGTTGTTGATTCGGAGGGGGGGGGGAAGAAACATAGAGGGCAGGAACATAGTTCTCAAGACTGGGCCCAGTTTCACAGAGATTCTTAAGCAGAAAATATTGCCCAACAGTTTTTGGCTCACCTTACATGGTATTTTGGCTGGTAACCTCAAATCTGGTTAGCATATTGTTGCTGTGCTTAGCTACTTTTTGTGCTTATATATTAAACAGCTGTGTGAAATTGAGCCCCGATCTCCGGTCAGCGAAATTAATACACGGCAAGTTTCAATTTGAAAAAGAGAGACAAAGCCAACTCTTTTGAAGAAATAAAAACACAAAAAGGGGGAATTTAAAGACAATCTGCATTTGCCAAATATTGAAATACTCTCTCATTACTGTGAAGTAGTATGTCAGGATGACCGTGCCTCTATACATTTCCAGAAAGCTTTCAAGTACTAATCAAGTAATTTTGTAATCGTGTGAATGCTGAAGGGAGAAGTTGTCAGGGCGATGGGAGATAACATCACGGCTTTTTTGGTCAGAACCCTCTGTTGGCCGTCATTGCCATGGAGACATACGTAGAACACTGGATTTACATGTGCCTGTCAGTTGAGAATGCAAATTTGGGTTGAAATTTTCTTATATGTAATCAGCTGCCTGATTTAAAACCCTCTTAAGCTGTCAGTAGACACTTACTTCAGAGACAAAGAAACATGACAGAGTAAGTGGCGCAGCGCTGGGTGATTAATATTCAAATTTTGACTGATTCCTGTGACGTTGCATTCCTTCGGAGTGAAAATTGACATCAGTGGTGCTGGGCCTGATACTTTGTTCTTGTAAGGGTAAAGCCGTTTTTTACTTAGTAAAGGGCACCTCTGTGAGGGAATTTGTCAGTTTCGATTAGGCACCAAGGCAATGATCAGGGGCAACGGAGGCAATTGCCTCGTTGGCCTCGATGAAGTAGCCGGCCTGGTGATGCAGTGCATTCTTCTTTCATTTAATGTAGGGTGAGCTGAAACTACGTTTGATACTGTAAAGTATATTGTGATCAATATTATCTTTAATGAAAAACAAATGCCTTCATACGTGTTTATGTAAAAATAAACATTACTCTATATTGACTAGGGATGTGTAGATTCATTTTCATTGTTTTTTGTTGCAGGAATGTGTTAATGCCCTCTTTTTTTTAAGGGGGGTCCTGAACCCAATTTTAGAAATCTGGTAAAACCATTTAAAACTTAGCACAGGAATATATTGCAGTTTCAGAAATCTGGTAACCAACAACAAAGTAAAAGAAACCCATAACAACAAGATATTTTAGCACAGAAATATCTTGCTTAGCAGAGACTGGCCACCAGCCAATATTGCATGTAAATCACATTATTGTTGTGACTGGTACTCTGGTATTTTTGTATGTTCATTTATTTATTCTTTTTTAATTAATTAATTTTGTCGGGTTTTTTAAAATAAACTTGCTAAGCAGTATTTTCTGCTTAGCAGCTTTATGACACCGGGCCATGTACAACCATCAGGTTTACCAGACGACAGTATTCGATTTACAGTCGGGTCTCTCGCTGAGGATAAGTCATTAACAAATGCGCATTGGGCTTCTTGTGGTTGGGAGATAGCACCTGTGGAAATGAAATAATCGCATCTTCTGCTGGGAGAGAATCTCGTTTTGCATAACTCTGTTTTGATTACACTGGGGTGATGTCACACCCCATTGCATTGATTGTCCCGAGACGAGACCTTTACGAGGATCGGGAGAATTGCGGTGAACCAACCAACGGGCAGCTTGTCTCCGAATAAATTGGCTGCTCTCACAGTAACGCAGGGCTGGTTTGTTTTTTATCGGCTTTTCCCACCTTGGATTATTGCGGTGTTCAGGCAAGAGGAATTTAACTGTACTTTTTGGGTTGCTGATGTGTTCTTTACACTCGGCAATTACCAGATGTACAATAATGCCAGTGTACGTACAGTACAGGTACAATAGTACAGTGTCTCTCTTCACCTTCCTTCAACTCATACCATAGAGCAAGCCAACCCTTTATAATGCATTTGTTTCGGTTGTCACTCGTCATCAGATAATTCCTTTTTTTTCAGAAAAGCTTTGTAAACCTAGCTTCAACTGATTTTCAGTTCTTGTCCGCTGATGTGGTTTACGGCATGCATTGTATGTTGATTCACTTGAAAAACATTTGACCTTTTTAGAGTAAATACTAAATAGGCCTACCACCTTCCATTTTGTACCTGGTATGTTTTATCTACTACATACTAGTATACTGCATAATCACATACACTTATAAGTTACTGAATACTTAGTTTTATGTATAATAATGAAAAGGATAGTGAGTTACATGTATGAAATACAAATCATGCCTGACACTAATTTACAATTGAAACCACTTTGTTGTTTTATTACACATTCCGAGTTCAGAAGAGAGAACCAAAGGTGCCTTGTACTAGGATTTGAACCCCCATGATTTACTGCAGTTACAGTTACACATATAAGTTACTGAATACTTAGTTTTATGTATAATAATGAAAAGGATAGTGAGTTACATGTATGAAATACAAATCATGCCTGACATTAATTTACAATTGAAACCGCTTTGTTGTTTTATTACACATACCGAGTTCGGAAGAGAGAACCAAAGGTGCCTTGGAATAGGTACTAGGAATTGAACTCCATGATTTACTGCAGTCTGGTTCACATTAAGGTGACATTGTTTTTCATGTATGTATCCACATCCCAGGCAGACTTAAGTGGAATCATTCTACTTAGCTTAATGTACATAATTCGGTCGCCTTACGTGTTAAATTCATGGGCTTTTTTTACGGAGATAATGAGACTGAAGCTGCAGAGTTCACTGAGAATTGATGCATGCTTCATAGCACTAATGGAGTCCTCTCTCAATCCAGCATCGTGTACAGAGAGCAAGCAGGCAAGAGCAAATGCACATTTTGGCTCCCAGCTATTTTGCATCTAATATGCACTTTTAGGTTTTTGTCGCGGTACGCGAACGGAATTTAAGTTTGTGTGCAAACATTTTCATCAGGCCCGCGAGAAAGAAACATAAATACATACATTAAAGATGTATTTTGTCAGCGTGCAGACTGATTGAAGTGTTTTTTAGGCATAAGTGAATGGATACTGATATTTGACTCGACAAGTACGACACTGTTGTAACAGATTGTGCATGTGATTCCTTTTTAAGCAGGCGTCTTTTTGTTTTTCAGGGGTTTGAGATTGTACCAAGAGTAGTTTTGACTTGAATGCAATCTTGTTTGTTTTTAAAAAAGCATTTAAAATCAAGCCTTGCTATAAAGAGCACTGTTTTAAAAAAGGGGTTCTGCTTTATATAAAGAGTACATTCTGAAGTCCTGAATCTCATTTCTGGTTTTTGTTTCTCTGTTATGCCGTCCTCTTATAGCAACGTTCTTGTTATAAAGAGATCATTTGGCCAGTTCCAATGATCTTGTTATAATTAGAGTTGACTGTATAACTGAATAACCTTGTGGCTGTTTTTTGTCAGCAAATTGCACCTTTTTCACATAAATTTTCACAGCTAGTTTTAAGATACTTTTCTTGAACACGAAATGCTTTGAGGAATCAGCCGATAATCAATGTTGCACCATTACTGTAACTTGATAACCCACTTTCCCCGTTAACTGACTTTGTTAAGAACCTTGCTCTTCATGGTGCAACTGTGCTCTTTGACGTGCAAAACTGAACTATATATGCAAGGGTGACAGTAAAGGGAGGGGCTGTAATGTGGCCCTTGATTTGATGCAAGCTGAGATGACAAGATAAGTAAATGTGAAGGACAAGGATGAAGGAATTATTGATGGCAAGGATGATGTGGATGAAATGCACAGATTCACTATTGACTTGTCCAAAGTTATGTATTACAGGTGGTGGGGGGGGGGGGGAGAACATGTACCTTTGGAAACTTAACATCGTCTTTGCCGATTTTGCTTTTACCTCGCGTTTACATGTACATTATGTATGTGTCAACGGGCCCTTGGGAAGAACAGGGACCAGTGGGAGACTTTTGAGCACTAGGTGGCAGCAGACTTACCGGGTAAATTTCCATTGTTTACATAGTACTGAGCATGTGCACAATTCTGAGAACGGTGGATTTACCTGGTAAGTCTGCTGCCACCTAGTGTCCCCAAAGGTCTCCCATTACATGCCTCTGCTTACCACAAAATTCTGCGCTTATGGAGCCCTGTATAAATTTCAACAGTAAGCAGAGCCATGAATTGGGCCCAGGGCCCAATTTCATAAAGCGTGTAAGCACAAAAAAACTTGCTAAGCACTGAGAACTCTTTCGTAAGAAAAATAGGTTACCAGCCAAAATATCATAGAGTTACCATTGCTGTGACTGGTACCCCACTCATTTCTTGCTTAGCAAAGAAATTTGCTGAGCAGAATTTTCTGCTAAGCAGCTTTATGAAATTGGGCCCAGGTCTGTTAGCATTCAGTTGATCTCTTTTCAGACCCAACACGATGCATCAGAGGTATAAATAAGAGGTACACGTACATATTTCCATGTTTTTCAGTGTATATCCAAAACCTTAGATTCTTGGTACGATATTTGTGTTTCCATTGTTGTGATGCGCTTTTGAACATGGTGAAATGTGAACAATAAACTTGTTTTTATTGTTATAGACGATGTGACCTGTGACATCACATGTTTACAAAAGAGCCACAGAGCCTGGACTTCCTGCAGGCACGATTTGTACACAGACTAATGGAATAAAACATAAAATCTTATATTTTATGGAGATTGCACTGTCTAATTCCTATCAACTTTTGATATGATGAAAGGGGGCACATCTCAAAACTTGTCCAGCTTTTACTTTCATAACTCTTGGATTTATGTGGAAATTATGACACAAAATGTCAACTTTCCCATAGGACCTGTGTAGTATCTTGCCTGCCAGAATACCCAAAGAATGCACAAGGTCACACTTATTGTAAACAAAGTTCACATGGTCTATAATTATTGTTATTATTTCAAGTTCCGAAGTTGTTCAGTTTATGAGGAAGAGTTGGATGAGTTTGTTGAATTTGTTGGGAGAGGTATGTGTCAGGCATTGTAAAGGGTGCTTCCATGCGAGTTGGTTGTCTTTATTGAGCTCAGAAGTTCTTACCTCCTGGGCCCAATTTCATGGCTCTGCTTACCACGGAATTCTGCGCTTATGGAGCCCTTGTAGCACATAATTCTATGATAGGGTAAGCAGAGCCATGAAATTGGGCCCAGATGCTTCTCTCTACCTGTATAAAGACAACTTTACTTCCCCTAATGGAGTACTGTTGTCACATTTGGGCCGGAGCTTCTGCCTGTCATTTGCCTTTATTAGATAGAGTGCAGAAGCGTATTGTTAATTTTGTTGGTGAAGGGTAGGGATCAACATTACAGCCTCTTCCCACTGTAGGTCTGTAGCCAGCCTCTGTCTTTTCTACAGATATTTCCATGGTAAATGTGCTACCAGTGTGTCCGACCTGGTTTCTCCTGTCAGGATATTTGAGCGTGAAACCAGGCTTTCTGCTTCTTCTCACCCATACACTTTTTTTTTTACTGAGATGTAGAACAAAGAGACATTCCAACAGCTTCATTCCACGAACTGCATCTTTTTGGAACTCCTTGTCTGGTACATGTACATGTACATGTTTCCCTCCATCCTACAATCTACACTGATTTAAGAGGAAAATCGATTCCTACCTTCAGCTCCCCTGAGTTATTTTCATCTTAAATGCTTTCTTCTTGTAGCCCCTTACAAAGAGTGGCTTTTAGCCTTGTTTTGAGTTACTGATCGAAAAGTTGAGTCGTTAACCACTTGTTCTGTTCAGAACCAACTCTACTCAAAAGAGATATTCACATAGTGTTACCGCAAACCTCTCTTAGTTATACCTCCACCATGCAAAGTTTCAAATCCTGCTTGTTTTGAGTTAACTAACATTAACAAATACTATTAAAAAAATTGACTAAAAAACACCCTGTACAAAAATGTCGAGATGCATATATTTGAAATTTGATGTCATTGGAAGGTTTGGGATGTTGACAAAATTTGCACTGGAATGGTATCCATTATTACTACATTTTACATTGTTTTAACAGGAGGTTACTGACTTGTAACTTTGTTCCTTTCATTTTCTGGAAAATGAGTGCATCACAAAACTGAAAATTGACCTACTTTTAAAATGTTAAACTACTAATGAACAACAGCCCCCGGAAAAAAAAATCTACCCAAGTAATTCAAGAAAAAACTCTAAGATGCTGTGATGAGACCCTGTCAGGTTTCTGACATTTAAGTCTGAACTGAGAAGTCAGTGAGAGATGCTTTCACCAGTACTCAGCTGTTGTGATTAGACGACTTTTGATTTGAGATTGAATTCTGACCTATGGAAGGTCATAAGAAATACTTTAACCTGGTACTTTCCCTCCTTAAGAGCAAGCTGTTGGATCCGATAACATTCATCATATAAATCCTGGAGAAATGCATCCAGGGAGCAGCAATCGGGTATTAAGACAGAGAGAGAGGGGGAGGGAGGGGAGAAAAAAAAGAGGAAGATCAGAGGAATATAGTGACAAGAACTTATGAAGAAAGTGAGAGGAGTGGCGCAGATGATGAGGCATCTTGGGCATTGTGGCTTTTTACCCGTCCTGAATCAGGTCAATCAATCTGTCCGATACACTCAGAGTTCAGAGTGATGCTTCTTAAGAGGTTTATCAACTCCAGTCTCTCGTCATGAAGCAGTCCCATAGTTGTCGACGACCACCCCCCCCCCCCACAGTGGAATATCTGTAACATGATGTTTATAGTATTTCAGGGAAGTGTCCGTTAAATATGCACCCCTACTTTGGAAGAATCTTGAGGTAGAATTTAACCTCAAATTACCAAAAGTGTTAGATTTACGGTTACATTTTGCTGTTTTTAAGATAACTGTTAAAAGCCCTCGCATCTTGAATGGATGGGGGTTGGTAGGGGAAGGGGACATCTGGACTTCTCAAGGGGGTTGAGGTAGGGGTTTGGGGGTTGGGGTTGACTTCCTAGAGCCTGCCACTGCAAACATAAAATAGTACAGATCAATAGGTATGGATCGTAAATCTCATTACATTGTCTACACCCTGTTTTACAAAATTGACATAAACAGAATCGTGCATGTAAAGTATACACTGCTATTCAGGGTGGTCAGTTCTCACTTGAAGGTTGTCGAAATACTGTGTGGAAAATATTAGATCTATGTGTGCTGTTCATACTTAAAATATTGACTTAAATGTTTGTAAAAAAACAAATACAATGTTTGCCGAATAAGTAATGGTTAGGCAGGTCTTTTTATAGAACAAAATCCAAGTGCTTTAGAAATTGTATGTTGAGAAACCCCTAACAAAACATGTTGTCTCATGGAATTAAGTGATTATCAACGAAAGTGTGTTTTCTCCAGTCTGTAAAAAAACAAGTAAGAGTTAATGTGCAAAATGCTGGTTGGCTATAAATGTAAACCTTGGGGGAAATTATTCAAGTTAATCCCATACTGTATTAGAAAGAATTAGTAACCCATTAAGAGCCATCGTAAAACCTAAGCACGCTAAGAACTAAAACGGCTTGAATTCCCCTCTCTGCAGAGATCATATGATGTGTCATCGCTCAAAAATATCCTGAAAAAAAAAACCCCCACAGAGTTGTGCTGAAGATATTTGCTGTTTAAAAAGATGTGAATTTTGTGCGTGTGTGTGTGTGGGTAGGTATCCACATTCAAACCGTGGACCTATAACAAAAGGGATAATAGGTCCACGGTTGCTATCACAAAGGAAATTATTGTGGTCCACGGTTGCTATTACAAAGAGTTGAACAAAGGAGGGTCCACGATTGCCGGTGTTTACACACGTGTGTGTGTGGGTAGGTATACACATTCAAACCGGGTTAGTGTTGTGTGTTAGGGTTGTGGTGGGTTAGGGTTGTGGTAGGTTAGGGTTGTGGTAGGTTAGGGTTGTGGTAGGTGAGGGTTGTGGTAGTTGAGGGTCTGAGTGGGTTAGGGTTGTGGTGGGTTAGGGTTGCGGTGGGTTAGGGTTGTGGTGGGTTAGGGTTGCAGTGGGTTAGTGTTGTGGGTTAGGGTTGCAGCAGGTTAGTGTTGTGGGTTAGGGTTGTGGTGGGTTAGTGTTGCAGTGGGTTAGGGTTGTGGTAGGTGAGGGTTGTGGTGGTTGAGGGTCAGGGTGGGTTGAGGGTCGGGGTGGGTTAGGGTTGCGGAGGGTTAGGGTTGTGGTGGGTTAGGGTTGCAGTGGGTTAGTGTTGTGGGTTAGGGTTGCAGCAGGTTAGTGTTGTGGGTTAGGGTTGTGGTGGGTTAGTGTTGCAGTGGGTTAGGGTTGTGGTAGGTTAGGGTTGTGGTAGGTGAGGGTTGTGGTGGTTGAGGGTCAGGGTGGGTTGAGGGTCGGGGTGGGTTAGGGTTGCGGAGGGTTAGGGTTGTGGTGGGTTAGGGTTGCAGTGGGTTAGTGTTGTGGGTTAGGGTTGCAGCAGGTTAGTGTTGTGGGTTAGGGTTGTGGTGGGTTAGTGTTGCAGTGGATTAGGGTTGTGGTAGGTTAGTGTTGCAGTGGGTTAGGGTTGTGGTAGGTGAAGGTTGGAGTGGGTTAGGGTTGGAGTGGGTTAGGGGTGTTGTGGGTTAGGGGTGTTGTGGATTAGGAGTGTGGTGAGTTAGGGTCGTGGTGGGGTTGGGGTTAGGTATTTGGGTAGGGTTTGGGGTTGGGCAGACAGTAGAGTGGCAATTTTATTTATGTATTTGTTTTACGCTATTCAAACAAACATATAAGAAGAGGAAAACAATATGTAATGTTATTTTTTTGGCTGGATACCCATTTTTGTTGAGGACGTGTTTGTGTTTAAATCGTTTGTAAAATAAATTACTGAATTTGAAGCCTGACTCTGAATGCACAGCATTTAGTTTATGTTTGAAATTCAATGTAAAGGTTTTGGTTAGGAATGGGTTGTGTACATTAGCAAGTTAGGAATCAGGCTGGCTTACTGGTTTCTGCCTTTCACCTCTGTGGACCCCGGTTTCAAATCCCGCCTCTGACCGGGCCTTGCATGTGGATCGGGTTTTTAGTCCCTACCTGATTGCGTGGGCTTTTCCCTAGTTAGGGTTTTCCTCCCACATCTATACATCTGAAGATTTCGTCATCGTCTCCTATTCATCTTGATGTATGTCGCTTTTAAAAGCTGTTGAATGTGTAATAAAATAAATGAAGAGACCAAATAAATTAAATATTTGGCTGGCTCTCCATGAGCTAGTCATCATTGCTTTCCTTTATTGAAATATTAGGAACGTCTCTTTCATAGTTCCAATGCTGGAAATCCCATGCTGTGTTCTGGTTT
This sequence comes from Plazaster borealis, assembly GCA_021014325.1. Taxonomy (NCBI): domain Eukaryota; kingdom Metazoa; phylum Echinodermata; class Asteroidea; order Forcipulatida; family Labidiasteridae; genus Plazaster; species Plazaster borealis. Next base: position 23,971 of record JAJGQC010000279.1, read on the forward strand.
TTTTATCAGCCTCTAAATGCATGACCTGTGGTAGGCCCCTGCTATTGAACCAGTTTCGACCAGACTTACCTACTTACGTCCGCCGCCGTGGAAACATGCATGGCCCCTCTGACCCGGGTAGAGGCTCTACGGCACATCGTACACACTGTCGGGGATTACGCGTACACCCCCCATTGGATTTCCCGAAGGTGGAGATACGTGATGAGTTCATTTGATCAATGGTCTTCCAGTTTACTAGAAATTCCTCATAGACAAAGCAAAACTCTGTATGAATATTGATCACTTTCCCTGGAGGCTTGTTTTATATTCAGAACCATTCCTTCATTAACCCGAAACCTATATATGCACAGCCACCATGCATGTGTGAGTGTATTTTTTATTTTTAGAAAGTACCGTTTGGTCAGTTGTTTCTTTTCACACCTGTGCCTATGTTTTCCTCCAAGAGATGAGCTTGGAATATGGAATGTGAAGTGACCCATGTTTTTTAAAGTAGGTACTCGCTGTCTACTGCAAACACACGTACGGTCGAAACAAATTGCTGAAATTATGTGTGTACGAAATGTTTCTTAAAATCAGAAATACCATCTACCGTGCCGTCTATTTGAGAGTGGTAGTTTTTTTTCGGAAGAAAGAGCATTCTCTGATGCGATGTGGATTTAGTTTAATTTATACACTAGAAGAAACAAGATATTGGAATGGATTTGGTACCGAAAAATCCAATCCTGCAAAGGAGTCTTCGCTTACACATAGAAATGGAAAAAACAGTAATTTTGAGTTTGTAATGCATGAGTATATGGAAGTGCATTCTAGTCTGGATAGGTAGAACATTTTTTTCTCAACTTCCTACATCAATCAACTTGTCTATCATCACGTCTTGCTGTTTTGTAACTGACGTTATTTGAGGGTTTTTGTTGTTGAACTTGCAACTTTCAGTTTGGCTTGTGTAACTGTCAATCTTGTCAAAGTTTTATTTTCAAAGTTTTAAATGTCAACTTTGTAAAAAACAGATTCCGCGACAAAAAATATTAAT